>CAWUFW010021353.1:0-123640 GCA_963921515.1 Calotriton arnoldi | reverse complement strand
GTGCTCAGCAAGCAGTATTTTTCACCTATATGTCAAGTGAAGGCCAAAAAAGCCTACTTTCAATCAAGCACTATTTTTCTCACAGTAGCAACCCACCGCTGGCCACCTCAAACCATGCTGCAGAATGTATTTCCACTCATAAGACAAGCACCCCACTCCTACCCACCGTGAGCTGGGTAAGCGGAAAGCACTGTGAACAGGAAACTCGCAACACTTCTATTATCTAATTCTTGTCTACATCAGTGCTATCTGCCTGTACTTTCCAGAATCCGAAAAAATCAACTATTCAATGCCAATTTTAACAGAGCATCCTTTAGAGGTGAAAGCACAAGTTAATCAAGCCCCTGGGCAGGTCAGGTTGAGTCACGTCCCGGTCTTAGCTACACGTAGCCTCATGAACCATGATTCACAAACCAATGAACTGGAGGTGCATTCAAGACTGAATGGCTCAGGGAAAAACTACTAGAGGCGATTGATCAACTACAGGGGCACACAATTTCTTCAAGGAAGGAATCCTTGGCAACAGGGCAAACACCCATTGAGGCCACCCTGCTGTTAGTCAGCTCAACCCTTCTTGCGGCTACAAACACCTTACCCTGGCAGTCCCACAAATTAGAACTCCAGGGCAACTGGATGCAAACTTTAGCAAATGCAGTAACCAGCATGGACACAAAAATAACAAAACTGGATAACAGGCTTATCGCGTACTTCAAACCGGCGGGGCCACAACATGCATAAGAACACTGCCAGGAATGCTGTTGGGTGCTAGGTGTGGGGGTGCACTCTGCCTTGCGCTTTGAGGGGCTAATACGGTCCTCTTTGTTTTACACAAATTACACTCTGGATATCTTGAAAATATACACAAAAACATGAATCTATCTATTTTTCATTAATGAGGAAGAAGCTATTGAAACAAATAATCGAGTGAGGCCCTGAAGAAGTCAATGGTAAATGTTGCCACATCAACGAAACATGTGTTGGCTACATCAGTGAATATTTCCATGTGTGAAGGCTACATCTAAGAACATATCCATATGTGAAGATGTGTTCGGAATCAAAAAAAAAAAAGAAAATTGTACACTGTGGATAAATAAAAGGACTGGAAATTATTGAATATTTATGTGCTCAGGAAAATTGTATAATTGTTTTCAGGGATTTTTCCTGATAAAAGAAGGGTGTGGTGGCTAACTTATTTCCTTTATAGCACTGGATGTATAAGTGTTGAACCTTAGAGTAGGCAGGCACAAGATATGAGTATAAATAAACAACCAAACCACAGTTATATTTTTAAAATCAATCATCTCATGTAGGGAGAGATCAAAATCGCAAACTACGCCACTGGATCAATGGCGTTAGAGGAGGTTGAAAATCCTGAAGTCCCCTCATTTCAAATGGATCCCCTTGGTCCCAGTGATGCTGTGACTTTAATGGAAGGAGCAACTCAGACCCCATCAAATGGCACTTCGGCTACGAACAGTCGCAGTGGAAAAGCGCCTTGCAACCAACTCTCCCTCAGAGGTAGACAAAGTGACCATGAGGCCCCTAACTACGAGGCAGAAGAAGGCTTAGGAAAAATAAGAAAAATTCAGCAAGATTAGCAGGCGGGGTGCCAGCATTAAACCCCACCACAAGGATTCATAATAACATGTCTCCTCAGCCAAAACTGCCTCTCAAACTGTTCCCAATTTTCCAGCAGGTTTAAATCACCTCACCGCCGCAGCTGGGTGGTGGGGGTGCCCTTCCCCTAGGCGTATAATGACCCACTGTCTACTGCAAAACCTGCACTTACAAAAATTATTCAGTTCACCAAAAATCAGCTCCAACTGCTAGCAACATCCAAAACTCCTCCATAATTCCTCATCCGCTCAGTTAAGAAATATGATCCCCTCAGCAGATGATGCCCTACTTCTACCAGCAACTTAATTAGCTAACAAGGCATTATCCCACATGTCGCTCTTTAGAAAACAACCCACATTGACCGATGAGGATGCTCCTGTTAATGACACAAATAGCCTACTTTCCAATGAAACACCAGTCATGGACAACAGTGGACCACGCTCCACATGCCACAACCAGAACAGCTCCTGCAGTAACTTCTCGAATAATCTCTTAAATGTAGGTACCCCAAAAACAGAATCATCCACAAGGGCTGTACCTAACCCGATGTGGGATGACCTACACACATCATCGAAACTTACTTTTATTCCAACATATACATATAGCAGGCTGAACAATATTTTGAGCAGGGCTAACATCCTTCGTCCCCTGCAACATATTCCAACCTTGAGCAAATATCAAACCAAAGACATTCTCAGAATTCAATTTGAAAGACTGCCTTTATTTCCAAACACAGAATCAACAATTGTCATTTGGAGAACCCCATCACTTGCAACCCAAGTTCTTAGCGAAAAAACACACTTTCGCACAGTGGATAATCGATATACGTACTGTTGATCCGGAAGAATACCCTACATTCTGAATAGCTGCAGCCCTTTACCTGAATGCAAATTGATCACATGCATTTTAAGGTGGGCAAACAGCACCTCGAATATCAATCGATCGAGTAAACTGAGGATCAGGTGAGCCCGGACAAGAGTCAATTACAAAGCCAGACGCATACGGGGTTGGATTGCTGTGATGCTATCAGCAAGTCTAACAACTGCTCCTAGCACCTTCTGCAAAAGTCCACATGCAGCGATCGCTCTCTGTAGGTCCAATCTGACCTTGATTTCCTGCAATGTAGGCAGACCTAATCCAGGATGAGGCCCGAAAATTCATCAAGAAGGCTGACCTCATCCGCTTACAGGAAACATGTGCGCTGTCCCCGATACAGATTGCAGGCTTTCATGGCCTACGCAAACTGGCTTTAAAAACAAATCATTTTGGATGCCCATCAGGTGGCCTTGCAATCTATACAGCCACAACCACAAATCTTGACACTGCTATAGTTGACACAGAATGCCCATCACTTGTGGCAGCCTGAAGGGGTTCAAACTCCATAAGAGGGTCAAACCATTTTGATAACGAACATATATCTAAACACCCACAGAAGTGGTGGAAATGCCATGATTTTAGCCTTCTGCTTGGTGCTCTCTGACTTAGTTTTCAGATTTCCATGAGATTCTAATAACGGGTGACTTTAACACACACAACCCCTGCAATTTGGTGAATTCGCACCACAACAACAGTTCCTACTCGGTAGGGGAAATATTAACCTGGCTTAAAACCCATGAACTTGCTTCCTTGCATACCACCAAACTAGCAATAAAATGGCCAGTGCATCTATACATTCATTCAGAGGCATTATCACGCCGGACTACATCTTTGCAAGCGCTATACTAATATCCTCATGTGGAGCTTATACGGTTACAGAACACATGGAAAGTGATCATCACCCAGCCATCATATAATTTGACTTGGAGCTCCTCACGTGCAAACAATTAAACATATTAATCTCCTCCACAGGTGTGGAAAAAACTATGCTGGTAAGGAGACTAAAGTGGAGAAAGACAAGCTTGGACCTATTTGACATCTGGAAGAAGCATCTGACACAAATGTACGTTGATTCTGGCAACCTGCATTGTGAATGGGACTCAGTCACACACTCGGTGTTTCACAACATAGAGGGCTGAAAAAATAATCTCCCACCAACCACTCAGAACTCGGATCAAAGAACACAGCATGGTATACCACTGAATTAAGGTTAAGCAAAACTTCCCGGAATGATGCTACCAAAAGATACAGCAAGAACAAAGCAAATCAGGCAGCCGATCAGCAGCTGACCAATAGAAGAAAAGCCCAACTCACCCTGCTGTGGAATACAAAAGCAAAATATGTGGGATTGGAATGGTTACATTTACATTCCATTCTATTCTGTATCAACCAAGACAAGTTCTGGCTACTCACCCCCAGTCACAGATCTGGGTTGAATCCATCATCGTTCTTTAGCTCACTTGGCCACCCCAGTTCAGACACAGCTATATGCAAATCAATCTTGACCCTGTTCCTCATGGGAACAGTCCACCCCGAACTGCCAAGCCATGTCTTCCCTGGACTGGAAACAAGCATCCTGTGACCGGTTTTGGGCTAACAGCACAGGGTCAAGACTGATTTGCATATAACTGTGTCTGAACTGGGGTGGCCAAGTGAGCTAAAGAAAAATGGCAGGGTATGCCCAGACGTGGGTCCCTTGCTCACTTTGCCACTGGATTCAAGCTAGCCCAAAACCGGTCCCAGGATGCTTGTTTCCGGTCCAGGGAAGACATGGCTTGGCAGTTCAGACTGGACTGTTCCCATGAGGCACAGGGTCAAGACTGTTTTGCATATAGCTGTGTCTGAACTGGGGTGGCGAAGTGAGCTAAAAACGATGATTGATTCAACCCAGATCTGTGACTGGGGGTGAGTGTCTGAAAAGTTTCAGCGCTCCGTCCATCATCTCCTTGTGTTTGCTTTATAAAGCCATCAAGGCCATGAGAGCCAATGGGGCGCTAGGCCCCAGTGGTCTATTGAGTGCACTCTTTAAGGTAGATATAAATATCTGGGCCGAATTGTTCACCCCTTGTATTTAGACTGCTTTCAATCTGTAGAGGTCCCCCAATCCTGGAAGGGATCAATCTCTATCCAATTCATAAAAAGGGGAGCAATGCCATGCCAAGAAATTAACAGCTGTTAAAAATTGGGTTTCTTGTAGGCAGAGGCATGCATCCTGTTCAAGCAGAAACCACAGTCCTAGTCAGGGGTAAGTCACAATACACCCTAAATTAATTTGTGCTGACCCCTGGCAGCTTGGCACAGAGCAGTCAGTGCAATATTTCAACAGTAAAATAGTGACGCTACCACACAAAAAGATTCCACACCAGGTTATAAAAATAGAGCTTAATTTAATTAACAAAACAAGACCAAAACAACAAAAATCCAATTAGTTCGAACCGGAATGCAGTCTGTGGGCATCTGGGGACTAACTATGACCCTACTCTGGGTCAACTCCCCACCCTACTCCAGGGATACCAGGGCCATAGGCGGAAGAAGTTGTGCCCCTGAGCCTGCATCACCCTACACACCTGACCAGTGTGCTGCTGTGGGGAAATTAGCTTTTCCACAACCATGGTGTGTCTAGCCCCGGTGTCCCTCAGAACAGTGACTGGGACCGCATTCACTTTCACCAGGTGGAAGTGATGACTCTAACCCTCAGGGATCACCAACTCACTCTGTGAGTCCACCTCCTAGGTGAGGGAGATCATGGCATGGTCTATGACCAGCCCCTGGGACCTACTTACCCCTCAGGCCACATTGGTCAACCCTTTTTAGAGGTACTACCAGTGGGTCGTTTGTTAGGACAGACAGAGTCCCCCTGCTGCGTCCTTGCTGGGAGCAATGAAAGCAGCAGAGCTGGAAATGGGGTGTCTGAGCCACTGCCCACCAGAACCTCCTCCTTGTTTCTCAGAAGGGGCATGGGGGACCTTTTCCTCCCCCCTTACTCTAGTATCTGTCTGTGTCTTCCTTGACCTCTCCCTTACTCTTCTGGGGGGAACCTGAACCACCCTTCTTGAGGTCACTCCCAGGTACCTTCTTTTGGACCCTGGTACCGATCCAGAGGCCTTCTCCCTTAGCAAGCTCCCTGGGGTCAGTGAGCTTACTTTCAATTGGGTATTGCCGCAGATCTGGAAAACAAAGTCTGAACATGTGCTCCCTAGCAACCAAATTGTACAGCCCATGATAATCCTTTTCTTCACTGTCCTTCACCCAACCATCCAGTGCCTTACAAAAGGAATCAACACAATCTACCCAGGTCTGTTGGGCAGATTTCTGACTGTCCCTGAAGTTTTGCCTATATCTTTCTGGGGTCAGACCATATTTCCTGATAAGTGCTTCCTTCACAGCCGGATTCCTCATCCTATCCTCCTTCTCTAGGACCAGTAAGGTGTCCCTCCCCTTGCTAGGGATATGGCTCCATATACTAGGCCCCAAATCTTCCTCAGGGATCTTGTGCATCGGTAGGGCATTCTTATAACCCTCAAACCACTTATCAATATCATCTCCCACAGCAAAGTCAGGCACCAAACCTTTAGGAATGTGGACCCTCTTGTCTCTAGAGGGCACTGCAGGTACACTGCCGCCATTACTGCTGGACTCTGCTTGCCTAGCCTTGATGTCCAGCTCCATAAGGCTCCTCTCATGGGCATGGGCCAAACACTGAAAAGCAGTTCTCTCCTCCATGGCCAGTTTCATTTCCTCCATGTACAGTTTCCTTTGCTCTGCCTCTATGGCCAGCCTCTTTTGCTCTGGCTCCATGGCCGACATCTTTTCCTTCATTTTGGGCTTAGCCATTTGCAGCAGGTACTCCCTCTCCACCTTCCACTCTACCAGCTCCTCTGAGGATAAGTTTCAGGAAGACACACTGCTCCCTGCTTGTGAACAAGTTTCCAAACCTTGGGGGATGATACCCCGCTCCTCAACAGGTCGCAGTCCAAGACCCACCTCTGGGTCCTGCTCTGACATCTCCTCATTCTCCTCCTCCTCCTGGTCATCTGCTGTGGTTGGGTATTAATGGGGCTCAGCCTATTCCCTTAAAGCTTTCAGGAACTCTGTATGTCTTATGACCCTCTTAGTGGGCAGCCCCCTATCCTGACAAAACTCCTTGAGCTGGGCCACGGTGTAGCTCTCCAGGTTGGCCCACTCGAACTCCATCTTTGCAGGATAGGTCACAGACACAACAGCCAAGTAGGGTAAGAATGAATTTGGAAAAAGCAAAATGTCCAATCAGGGAGAATTTACATGAATTGGTCTTAGATACAGAATGGTAGTGTACACCAACCACTGTATGGCACTGCACAAACAGAAGTCCTGTCCTCACCGCTGATTACCAATGTTAGAAACTGGGTTTCTGGTTGGCAGAGGTATGCACCCTGTCAGAGCATGAACCACAATACTAGTCAGGGTAAGTCACAACACACCCTAAATTAACCAATCCTCACCGCTTGGTAACTTGGTACAGAGCAGTCAGACTTAACCGAAGAGGCAATGTGTAAAGTATTTGTATGACACTTCAAGCAATAAATCAGTTAGACCACAGCACAAAAAGATTCAACACCAGGTTAGGAAAATAGAGCTTAATTTAATTAACAAAACAAGACCAAAACAACAAAAATCCAAACAGTAGAACCAGAGTTAAGAATTTTTGAAGAAAATAGTAAGGTAAATAGTGAAGTAGAATAGTCCTTAAAAGCATAAAGCGCCAATAAGGGTCACTCTAGACCAGGTCAAATCTAAGCGTTCAGCTTGACCACGATGAGGCGTGGGTCGGATACAGTACCACAGTAGTCCCTCTGAAGGTTTATCTTATCAAGTTTTGTGCCAAGAGTCCTGTACGTGTTGGAGCAGGTTGTGGGAGCAAGGAGTGTGTAGCTGGCTGTGGTCTGTGAGGTGCAAAGAGCTGCCAGGCATAATGTACGGATGGGCTGGAGCATCGTGATCACGAGCTGTGATGATTGCTGTGCGAGGAGACAAACTTTCGGTCGCTAGCGCTGGATTTCCGGGCGAGTAACGAGGTTCCACAGCGAACAGGCCCGTTTGCGAAGAGCCCAAAAGCTTGACTTGAAGAGAAAAAATACCACTCCCAAGGGCCTAAGACCTGAGAGGCGCCTCTTAGGAGTCAGCAGCTCGTTGAAGGCGAAACCAGGAGCTGTGGAGAGCCTGTTATGTCCCTGAGGCGCAAATCAGCAGGCCAACAGACTCATCCTTTGAGTCACTCTGGGGTTCTGGGTTTAAGATGGGTTCCAGGTCCAGTTCGTCTTCCCTAGGCAAGAAGGCAGAAGGTAGCAGGTCAGCATAGCAAGGCAGCAGCTCCTTCACAGTAGAAGTCCAGCAGAGTGGTAGTCCTTTCAGCAGCACAGCTGTCCTTCTTCCTGACAGCATATCAACAGGTCCAGAAGTGTACGGAAGTGGTGGTGTCATAGGTCCAGTACTTATATCCAGTGGGGCCTTTGAAGTGGGGGAGACTTCAAAGTGATGCCTGTGAAGTGCACAGAGTCCCTTCCCTTTCTGCCCTTACTCAAGCCCTTTGTGTGGGAACAGGACCCAGCCTATTCATGTGTAAGTGCGGCTGTGTCCAGCTTCTCTGCCCCATCCTGCCATGATGGCTCATCAGTTCAAACCTAAGCTCTCATTATGTGTGGCTGTCTAGGAGGAATACACAAAGCCCAGCGTCACCCACTCCAGACATGTGATCAGAGACAGGCTGCAGGCACCAAATGGCTAAGGCAAGAAAATGTTTGTTTCGACAAACTGAGTACTACGAGGTATGTTATCTATTAGTTCTTACTGTTATGGATAAGCGGGTAGGAGGCAGGTTGGGTTGTTTAACAAGATAATCTGAGTGTGTATCTCCCACTCTGTAGAATCATATAAACCGTCAGAACGAGGCTAACGACGTCTGTGACCCGTGCATGTTTACTACCCGGGTGCCTTACAGATTCTTTAAGGTGAGAAATTATATTTATAACGGGGTGAACCATATTACCTGCACCCGAGACCATAGAGTCTTAATCATATGTTTGTTATCATTATATTTTTAGACAATCTACACTTCTCCCATTTGCACCTAAGTAGAACACATGGAGGAATATGCTCCTGACTTCCTAAGGCATCTTCATGTCCGGAATGTCTTTTTCTTCACTTGACTACAGTAGGAGGTGATCTATCAAAAAAAAATTAAATAACATTTAAGGAGTAGTGTAAAAATGCAGGTGCGTAAGATGGAAGAGATGCACAGTGGTAACTTGCAATGTGGTATGAATGAGGGGAGATTAGTATATCTGCTACGTGCTTAAAATAGTATTTGATCATATGAAAGTCAAGCATAGAGACATGGGGGTCTAATTCATATGGCTGTAAACGAGTGCTTATATTAAATATTCTGGCCTATGTGTGCAACTAACTGATGAAGGCCTTGATGTCATATAGTGTTCTGTTATCCATTGCTAATGAAATATGGGCAGGTGTTGAATAATTGTATGATTTTGTAATATCAAGTTACACTTACTGACATGTGTGTTTTATTGTCTAGGTGGTCCTAATTGTTCCAGTTTTTAACTTATATGTTTGTGAGAGTTACAAAAAAATCCCAGTCTTGATAAAGATGGCTATATAAAAGTCCCATCGAAACGCGTTGACGCTTTACCAAAGGAACACAATCTGTGAAGAGACTGGGACCTTTGAGTGCTTATTATTCAGTTGGTATCAGGTCTCAGCCTTAAAATTAAGTTATCACGGATGTGGGCCATCCAATGACATAGGTTGTGTCTATTGTATGTACTCTTCCCCCCTCTCTTCTTTTTTTTATATGTTAATTGTTTTTTAAATGAATTTGTGTGCAATTGATGTTTTTAATGTAAACGATGTTCTGATCGAACAGAAGTGTTGATTATTGTCAAGCTTATGCGTTTTTAATATAAAACCTGGATTAAATTGATTAATAAAGTGATATATTTTTGTGAAATACTTGCATCTGACTTATAAGATAGGGTTCCGGGCGTGCAGTTATACTTCTCTCTCCATGTGTGATGGTAGCTTGAATGAATGTAAGCTTGGTGTGTAACAGGATATATAGTGAATAGTTTTAGCCTCAGAGTTCTTTCCAAAGGAAACATTTCTTGCTGACATAAGGCAAGAAAATGCCCACTTTCTAAAAGCTGGATTTTCATAACTGTCATTTAAAATCCGACTTCACCACAAGTTTGGATTTTAAAGTACGAGTCCAGAGACACCAAACATGAACCACTCATATCTTCCCATTCAGAAATTACACTTACAAAATGTAATAAGGTAATGCCAATGTTATCCTATGGATGATATAGGCATTGCAGGATTGAAAAACTAATTCAAGAGATTTTCACTACCAGGACATGCAAAACCTAAAAGTACATGTCCCACTTTTTTTTAATACATTGCACCCTGCCCTTTGGGCTGTCCATGGCCTACTCTAGGGGTGACCTATCTGTATTAAAAAGGAAGGCTTGGACCTGGCAAGAGGATTAAATTACCAGGTCAATATGGAAGTTTAAAACTGCACCCACAGGCTCTGCAGTGGGAGGCCTGAGACATGTTTACAGGGCTACTTAAGTGGGTGGCACAATCAGTGCTGCAGACCCACTAGTAGCATTTAATTTACAGGCCCCTGGCACTTACTAGGGACTGGAAGTAAATAAAATATGCCTTTAGTGGCTAAGCCAATGTTACCATGTTTTAAGAAGCGAGCACATGCAATTTAGCACCGTTTAGCAGTCGAAAAGTGACCAAAGTCCTAAAGCCAACATAAACAAATTCAGCAAATAGGGGAGGAGGTAGGCAAAATGTTAGGAGGTGACCCTACAGAAAGGGCTTTTTCCAACATGGGCTAATTGCGCTATTGGATGTTGAGGCCAAAGCCTGTGCAAAAATCCTACTGTAAAAATTTGAGATATGGGCGGCCTAAGAAATATCATACCATTCTATCAAACTGGCTTTGGATAACATTCTTTCTTCCACCCTAGACAATATTGGCCCCTTGTCATATCTGGCTTATTGTGCTTCTCTTCCATCACGGTTGCCTCTCTTCGGGTGCGTTGTGGACTATTCTGCCGCTTTTGACGGTGCTGACTATAACAAACTTTGGGCAATTCTAGCAGAAATGGGCATATCCGCCAACCTACTCAGAGCAATCATCTCTTTCTACTCAGCCATATGGGTCCGTGTCAAAACTGGCATAGACAAATCTCTCACAAAACTAATCTTGACTACAGAGGGCCTAAAACAAGGGTGTGTCTTAGCCCCCATGCTGTTCAATCTCTACACCACACACATCGGCTGCATATTGGCAAAGGCAAACACAATTTCACCAATTGGTTTGAGTTCGGCTCTGTCAAGTTCCCTATGATTCAGTATGCGGATGATTTGCTCATTCTGAATCATAGAAAAGTGGGCGTGCAGCACACCCTCAACGAGCTCCCCACTTATAACACAGCAAACATCATCTAAAAAATATCAGCAGGAAGGCCCAGGCAAGTATATTTGCCTTATGCAGACTATACCATCAACTATACTCACCATTCGCAGAGGCCATCCTGTGTGTTACGCAAGCAAAGTTACTACCCAACCTTTCTTACGGTCAATTTGCCTACCTTGGGTTACTTTCCCTGATACTGATTAAGTCTCAGTGTAACGCCTACAGGAGGTTGTTTCATCTCCCAAAATACACCTGCTGTTCTCTGTTTTGCCTGAGTGGGCATGACTTTGAATGCATGGCTGCTTTCCTTAAATACTATTATGCCATGCAACAAGTTAAACCAGATTATTTTAAGAAGTGCTCTCCAAGTGATTTTTACCATCCTGACCAACCCTTAGTCATCTACCTTAGAAAGGCGGTCTTGGACCTAGATGTTAACATGGACTAGCTGGTGTCCCTCATCGTTCCTTACTGTAGCATAAAGTAAATTCTTAGGAAACAGGTTGCTTTCGTTTCGAGGAAGGCTGACTTAGCAAATGTGCACACCATGATATATGCCGCCCCAATCATAAAATCATATGGGGATATGTGTTTGCAACATATTTAAAGGCGGCGCTAATCAAGAATACTAGACACGATATACTTAGAGCGTGACTCATAGTCCTTCCAATCAATGAGTTTCGCCCTGATTGGGCATCATTTTCCAGAAGCAGGCCCTGTAGATTCTGCAAGTACAGAAGGGAATCCATGCTTCACCTGCTATGCTGCTGACCAGGGTTCTTAACCCCGCGCCGCACTTTATTAAATCCAATGTTTCTGTTGAATGCGGTCTCTACCTGTAACGCTGCGTTGGAATTCTTCCACTGTTCCCATGAACTTTGCCTGTTTTGGGAAATTCGTCAACAAGATGTTCACTGCCATTAGGCATTGATGGACCCAAATACCCTAAACACTATCACTGTGGCATGATAGTCACTTTATATTTATATTTATTTTATTTCTAGGGCTCTTCTGGCATGGAGTCGCATTCACAGACTTGTATCACATTTTGGCCTCCTCTGTTTACATGCTTTTATTGCTTTTATCTTCTGATTAATTGTGATTAATTGTATCAATTTTAATTAGTTGACACAAATAACTTATTAAATACACAAAAATGTAAGATACATGTAATTAATTTACATAATAAATAGCATTTTTACCCATTTAAAAATAAAAAAATACATACCAATTTATTAAATATTAAAAATACATATTTCAATTCCCTTCCTCCTGGACAAAACCAATGACCTACCAACATAAATAAATTTAAAATAAAAAATATATAGAGGATTCCTTAAATAAATTACTCAACCAAGATACTCCACTAAAAACAATTTAACATGACTAACAAGAAAATAAAATAATTAGAATGTATAACACTCAAATAAAACATTACAAAAACCCTATTAAATAGAATATGCAACAATTCTAAATAAAATAATGTTAATCACTCTGTTATTTTTAACGAAGTAAAAAAAGAAATTCTTACCTGTAACAAGCATGGATACAAGCATGGACTATGGCAAAATGCTGTATTTATATAGTTGCTGTCTGGACCTGGTACCAAAAGAGAACAGAGGGGTTGTCTTTCTTAGCTGTTTTTCACATGCACCATGTTTCCAGTCCTCAAATGCTCTGCTACAAACCGTTGCAATTATGTGTTTTACTCCAGTTGGGTGAACATACAAGCCAAGACCATAGCTCCCAGAAAGCATTAGGGTCTCAAATGAAAGGCCAAGCTAGAAACGTGTTGTCCTGTTGCCGTGGAAGAGATTGGCAAAACTACAAAATACGTTTCTGTATAGGGTGTGGTGTCTTGTGTTGCGCAGGTTCACCGAAACTGGCATGTGGTGCTAAAACGAGCTGCCCAAAATCGCTGGCTGGCGGTGACAAAATATGCCTATTACTGTAAGTCAGTAAATAAACTAACAGTCCACAGTTACTAAGCATTTTTGTCATAATAGCTAAATTAAGGGCGTGCCCTTTGGCTGCAAATTGACTTCTTGATGCTGATTCGTGGCTGTGCGCCATAAGAGCAGCCATATTAGTGTACTTCATTTTACTCTGACAAGTCCTGGATTACGTCCTCCAAAGCTAGCAATAAATGTTTCTGTGATTCATGGCATGACCAGCACCACAAATCATTTTTACTTTTCGTTCTACAGCCTTTGCAATAGATTGCTGAAAGAAACCTTCATCATGGGAGTTTAGATTTCTGTTTTCCCAACCTTAGAAAAGAAAAGAAAATTAGTTAGGAAAGACGTTGCTTACAATTGTCACTATGCTAAATGTCAACATGCCACAGACAAAATATCAGAGTGTGTAGTCTGAAACTGCGATAACTGCTTATATTTTAGCTGCTTTAAATGCTTATTATACAGCAATCTATTACTAATGCCCACGGTTTAACAAGTTTGGGCGATGTTAAAATGTACTGTAACAAATCTGTATTTGTGATGATTTATTGAAAATAAAATAACAATACAATCAATATATTTCCACACATATGTAAAACGTTCCAATGAAGGACTATGCAGAAGGCAAGTCTTCCAAATTGTACTAATCAAAAGTCAGTGCAACCAACAGTAGTTCCGTAAACGATCCACCCTCCACCAGTAGACCAAAGCCTCTCGCTCGATCACAGAATACGTAGACTCCCCTCCTCTCAATGTTCTTGAGGCGAAGGCTACTACTTCCTCCCTACCTTCTTTTTTTGTAAAAGTACCGCTTCTAACCCATGCTGACTAGCCTCAGTAACAACAATAGACGGGTGTTAGTGTCAAAAGGCTGAAGAGGGATGGCTTTTCCTAATTCAAATTTGACTTTTTGAAACTCCTATTCCAGCTCAGTATCCCACCTAAACTGTTCATTTTTTCTCATAAAGACGGTCATTTTATGCATTTTTTCTGTCTACTACCCACTGGAGTGACTTTAGAATACTGGCGATATAATAGAAAATGTACTCACTCTGCTCAATGTGTGCGTATCACTGATACACAAGATACGAGCTACTAAGTTTACTCAGCTCCTGGTGAAATGGTGTGCGTATCACTGATACTCAAAGCTGGCTCAACAGTGTGCCTATCACCAATATGCAAATTAGTATAGCCTGAAGCTGCACTGAAGCGTACCCGTTGCCGGGTGCATATCACCGATATGCACACGGTTTAGCTTGGTGCCAGAAACAGTACTCAACCTGGGTACACGTTTTATTTATTTTTTATTTATTTGAGTGTTATATAGCGCTGGTTAGACCAGTGGCGGTGCGTCCATAGGGGCGCTGGGGCGTTGCCCCACTAATGCCACATGGCTCCATTCACACGCGCCTAAATTCGTGCAACTTCTTCCAGTGTCAGTTAATAATAACTCTGAGTCTCGCGCAGTGGTCGCGCGACGCGCGGAAATGCATGCACTGGACACGCCCGAGGCTGCGAGGCAATCGGACGGTGATGAAGGCTGAAGGGGGCGGGTGGGTGGGGCTGCGGCAGCACTTGAGTGACTGACAGACACAGACTCACTGTAACAAACATCGCGGCAGTGGTGCGCATGTTCGGTTTTGGGCAAGTCATTTTTACGACCAGCCCCGAACATGCACACTGCCCACTACTACTACTCTTCGAGTCTTCCCATTAGGAGAGCGAGGGACCCAAGGGTTGCTTCATGCAGCAGCCCCCGGTCTCCTAATGTGCGGGGAGTATCCCTGCTCTAGCCAATCCTGGCGCTGCTAATGCAGCGTCTGGATTGGCTGAGAGGGGTTGCCATCCACTCCGAAGACGTTGAAGGCAGGCGCCAACGCGGGAGTCGGGACCCCGGCCCAGGAGCAGCAGAGGCGGCATGGACCTGGTAAGTTTTCTTTTATTAATATACTTATACTTTATTTTTAAACCGTCCCCCCTCCACTCCCCCGCGAGACCCCCGCGAGTATTGCGACTCAGAGCCGCGACTGGTAGCTCACTGATTTCTACCATGCCTCCATATACAACATGCACACACAGCGTGTGTGTATGTTGTAAATGGACGCATGGTAGAAAAGAAACACAGTGCATTTCATGATTTCACTTACTAAGTAAATGAAATCATGAAATGCGAGGTATTTTGTTTCTAAGATGCCTCCATAGAAATAACTCAGATTTCGTGCATCACTGTCAGCTGTGCACCTGTTGCCTAGAGTTTACTATGCACGTTAGATAGCGTGTCCTGTGTCACACAGCCAGTAACAACAACAGTGAGGCATAAGGTCACGTTCTGCAAACCACTCAATGTTCGCAGGGTAAGATTTGCAAAGCCCTGGTTTTTTTTCCAGCCAGAAAATGAGTTTACAAATAAAAAGTAAAACGAAAGCGTAGCTATGGGAATGTATTTATTGTAGTTTTGTTTGGGTAGAACCTGTGTCAATGGTGCGTCAGAGTGCTGTACAGACATTTAGGGGTCGATTCCGATTCGGGCCGGAAGTTTCTCCGACCGAGCCGGACCCGGAGAGATTTCCGACCGAATCGGACCCGTGCAGTCCGACCGAACGAGTACGATGCGTCCGTATGTTATCGGACTCGAGTCGGTCGGACTCCCATTGATGTCAATGGGAGCCGGTCGTACAACGCGTACGCGGGCTCCCATTGACTCAATGGGTGCGAAGTCGGACAAGGGCGCCCCTACAGCGGGTACGCGGCGAAGCGACTCGCGCCGTACACGCACAGGTAGGGGGACCCATGGGTCCCCCTGTGTGCGACTCGCGCGGCTACGCGTACAGGGGGTCCGACACGGACCCCCAAAGTACGGCTCCGACAGCTCTTACGAGCCGGAGTGCGCGGCTCGGTCGGACTGCTCGCGGCGCGCATCGTACTTACCCGGCCGGGAAACGTCTCCATTGCGCGGTGCGAGTCGAGTCCGAGCGAGTCGGTCGGAGCGGTCGGGACGCCCGGACGAGTCGGTCGGCGATTTCGCATCGTACTCGCTCGGCCGGACCCGCGTACGGTTCGGTCGGGAAACAGGGCTCCGAATCGGATCCGGTAAAGCCGAATCCGATTCGGAGCCCTACCGGCCGAGATCGGAATCGGCCCCTAAGAGAGCAGAATAAAAAGAACATAGAAGTTTGTGTGCCTATTAACACAGCTATTCAACAACGCCCTCTTAAAATCTGCCGCTCGTTTCCTTGTTTGGTAGTCAGTTATCAAGTATGTAAAATGTGAGGCCATGAGTATGAGAGGTGCCAGTGCCTTTGTATGGTCCAGTGTAAAAGGGGTGCCTGTGTGCGAAAGGCATGCAGCACACCCGCCGTGAGGAGTTTCGGAATGCAGCTGTGAAGGGCGGGCTAAATACTGCTTTAAACTCCTCAGACTACGAGATGAAAGTGTTTTTATTTTCCACCCTCCTGCTCTGCGAAGATGTAATGCGCAATGTAACATCTTTTGAAGCAGATTGGCTCTCGGTTCCTTTAGCGTGTAATAACACTGCCCTCTGTCGAATTTTATAGAATGAACATTGTGAAAATACTGCTTTTTGTTGAGATAAGTAGCACATGGTGTGGTAGATGTGCGACCAGTCCATGAAAACATCCAGGACAAATAGCTCTATTATATATCATCTTGAAGGTGGATAAACGATAATTGTATGTCTCTTTACCAGATATATTAAATGTTTCAAGTAATCGAACACAATCCCTGTAGACCAGTCAAAGATGGATTCTCATAGATCCAGTTCGTAGTATTTGTTATTTAATGAATTTCTATAGATACATTTCCATCTGAATACAGTTGCATCATGACAGCGTGCAATGGTGTCTAATGGTCTGCTTCACTTGGTATTTTTAGCCAATAGATATGGTATTCTTTAGAAGTGGAGCTGAGGCATTTGCTCCCTTGTGAAATGGATCCAAATATCCGAGTCAGGCCCAAAGCGAGAGATATGTGCTTACTGTGTAACATGTGCACTGCTTACAGTGGCCAGTCCTCTGATGTATGGCATTAAAACTGGCCCTGTGTACATGCCCCTAAGTTAACACTGATGCCAAAAACATGGATTGACTTGCAAACAATGAATGTTAAAAACGTCGAGGGAATGCATTTTAGCGATTTAGTTCCTCTCTTATTTTACATGTTTACTTAATCTTGCATTCCCCACGAGTTAGCTATTTTATAATGTTGTTGTTTATCTGTATTTTTTTCTGTGCATACTTTGAGGCTTGAGCCATGCCAGGTGTTTATGAGGGGCTTTGATTGAGCACGCAGGTGTTAAGGCTAAAGCCAAACAAAGTGCCTGACAGTGGGTTGGCCTCTCTGCAGAGCACACAGAACAATGTTTGTGTATTCCATTTGCTACTGAAATTCTGTGAAGGGGGTACACTGATGTCAAAATATTTGCAAGGCAAAAGTAAGAGAAATTAAGGTGCTTATATTTGAGGGAGTGCAGTGCATGTTGGGGGCGGGGAAGTGACAGAGATGTGAGGAAGGGCATTCGGGGAAGAGTGAAAAGAGGATGCTGAAGAGGAAAGAGAGGGGGTTGAAGATGTGCAGATGGACAAGATATGCAGAGAAAAAGAGGATACATATCGAACATAAAGCACACATAATTGAAGGCCAAAACTCCTTCCACAGGCCTCAATGCTATTTAATTCACAGACTCACTATTTCAGAAGTTCAGAATTTAAACATTTTCAATGTTAATTATTTATAATAAATCATTGTTGTTACTCATTTATCTTAAACAGCTAACAGCCAGTGACAAAGCCAATCATACTGACAGGCTTTAGGCGTATGTCAGTTGCTGTGCCATTTATCTGGTTAAAATTACATCTCAGAGAGAAACCAAAATACCGGTCTGATGGCACACTATGGGAATCACAGAAATGTATTTGGCATGTTCCTTTATAGGGAGCACCCACTTTTTTCATCTCACTTAAAGACCGGTCTGCACATATTTCTATATGACTGGTTACAGCCAGCAGCTGTGCGTGCTTCCCGAAGTCTGGTTAGAGCATATTTTTCCAAAGTTAATGCTGCATGCAGTACAAGACACTGGGCAAGCATACATTTTAAAGGGCTAAAGTTGTCATGCAGAACAATTTACATACTACAGTAACTGTTGAACAAATTAATGCAAGAAGATAGGGGCAGTTTTTAATGTGTTTAATATTTCAAGACTATATGTTCCCACTGCTTAATAAGCCTTGCTTTATCGCTGCATTCATTTGCTTTAAAATGCACCATTTGCCAATCTTTTTAAGTTTCTTTCTCTGGAGAGGGACTCTCCCTAGACCCCAGGTTTGTCCATTGAACTTGTTCACATCACTAACTAGTGTTTTCTATTGGAAAGGGTAGAGCCAAAGCAGTCTTGCTTAGTACCCTAGCCCTCTTCAGAAGTCAGACTTGCTTGGCAACCCAGAAGTTTTCTTTTATGAATGCCTAGAAGGACTGAATTTTTAGTCCATTTATCACAGAAATAGTGCTGAAAATTGCACCAAAAAGATGCCAATTTTAAAAAAGATTCTTCACGGGGGGAGAGCCCCCCTGAACCCCCCTTATTGTCGTCGGGCTCGCTCGCTGCGCTCACTCGCATACGTTGATTTGTTCTGTATACGCTCACCAGTTTCAAATTCCACCAGCCGCCACTGGGTTAGACCCAGAGGTATCAGAGCGCTTTACATGAGGAAGTTACATTACGAGTTACACAATGTTACAAATGATACATCAATTACGAGTTATATCTGTTGGTTGGTGGCGTGTGGAAGGGTAAAGGGAGTAGTGTAAGAGGGAAACGACGAGGCGGGAGATATGGCCGAGAGACGAAGGGAAAGTTGCTATACAACGAGCCTCCGCACAAGTAGCTTCGCTTTGAAACAGTCGAACATCCGGCTTCCTGTGTGGCATTGTCCCACAGCTTCTTACATGCAAGTTTGCCAAGCAACGATGTAAACTTCAGCTCTTGATGCACATAGGCTCTGGATGACGTCACCAGCTTTGTTTGGGTTGGGAAATGAAGACTCTGTGTGCCCACCAAACACGCAGAAAGGCCTTTGCTTTCCCGGCAGCCTGCAGCCGTGACTTTGCACTCCTCAGTTTGCAGCCGTGATGCCCACTGTCAGTCGATTTCATAATGGCCCCAACAAATATCTTCTAGATGAGCCACAGAATCTGTCTGCCCTGTCGGTCCTGGTCCGTCTGCTCCTTGCCACTAAAACGTTCCAATGAGGGACTACGCAGAAGGTAAGTCTTCCAAATTTTATTAAGCACAAATCAGTGCAACCGACAGAGCAAACGGCAGCCAGTAACTGACATCACCAACATTCTCATGTTCCACTGACAGTGTTCTCATGGAGGATCACACCATACATTCCAACTCAGAACCTAACAATATGTACCTCTGCGATATATATATATATAGATATCTATCTATCTATCTATCTATCTATCTATCTATATATATATGTATATATATATATATTCACTGAAAAAACCATAGGTTTTAGGGAAAGTTATAGTTAGTTTGACATTTCACTCATACAAAACCAGAGAAATTCCCCCGTTATAGTTAGTTTAGCTAACTATAATTCGCGCCCCCGCAATGCACTGCTGATGACGTCACATATGACATCACTCATGACATGGTCAGTGACATCACTGATGACATCACTGATGACATCTCAAATGGCATCACTGATGAAATTTGTACTTGTAAAGCGCACTGTTACCCTAGGGTGTCCTGGCGCTGTACGCATACCGCTGTGGAACCCTTCCTGTCTTTTCCCTGTGAAATGTCCACTCCTGGGCACCCCCAAGGTGAAGCCAGGCATCCCAGCGCTGGTGGGGCCGTTGTGGAGATTAAGCAAGCTATTGCCCAGAGTTGCAGAGTGGGACCCATGATTAGAATAGGCACCGAGGCGAGAATTATCAGGTCCGAGGAAATTGAGCCCAAGACCCGCCGAGGCGGGAATTGAACCCTGGTCCCGGGCCAGATCTCTGCATCAGGGTCTGCCGCTCTAACCATTGAGCCACACTTCTCCACGATGACATCACTGATGACATCATCTAGTGACTGTGTGTTTCTGTAAAGTTTAAATATGTTTAATATATATAGGGAAAGGCGTATTGAAGAATGAGTGGGTGTATAAGTGTCTGAATGGATGATTTAGTAGGTGTGTGACTGACTCTATAAGTGAGTGATTAAATGTATCTTACTGAATGCACGGGTTAGTGACTAAACTGTGTGAATGTCTGTATCCGTCTGTCTGTTGGTGTGTAAGCGGCTGCATGGGTTTGTGAATAGCTACATGAGTGTCTATATGGGTTATTGATTGGTTGTCTGAGTATCTGTATGGATGCCTGAGTGTTTGTATGGGTGGGGTGTGTGTGACTCTGTGCATAGATGTGTGAGTGTGTGATTCACTGGGTGCATGGTTTCAAGAGTGCATCTGTGATGGACTGTATGGGTGTGTGAGTGTGTGTATGGGTGTGTTAGTGAGTGAATGTATATCTCAGTGGTACATGTGTGAGTAACTACATATGTGAAAGGCAGTATATATGTGTGTTGGAATATATAAATAGCTATAAGTGAGAGTGTGTGATTATGAGAGTGACTGTATGGATGAGTGTGTGCTTGTATCAGTGATTGTATAAGAGCGTAAGAATGTCCTAGTATTTGTATGAGTAAGTGAGCTGGTGTGTGTATAACTGTATAGGTGAGTAAATGGGAGTGTGATTAATTATTTGCATGACTGACTAGGTGTGTGAGTACCTCTATGGATGAGTGGTGGTGTGTGAGTGTCTATATAGGCGTATGAGTGCATATGATAGTCCTGTACTGAGTGATTGTAAGTATGAGTGACTGTACGGGTGAGTGAGTGGATATGTGTTTAGACCTAAGAATCAGTGAGTGGGTATGTAGTTATTGCTGCTGGAGTGTCTATGGTTTTGAGAATGGCAGTCTGTTATTTAGAGTTGGTGTATCAAAGGTTACATTAGGGTGTGAGAAGATGCATCAAATTATCACATGGATGATGTCATCAGTGATGTCATCAGTGATGTCATTTGAGATGTCATCAGTGATGTCATCAGTGTTGTCACTGACCATGTCATGAGTGATGTCATATGTGACGTCATCAGCAGTGCATTGCGGGGGCACGAGTTATAGTTAGCTGAACTAACTATAATGGGGGAATTTCTCTGGTTTTGTACGAGTGAAATGTCCAACTAACTATAACTTTCCCTAAAACCTATGGTTTTTTCAGTGAATTTCTAAGGTTTTTTAAATGCTAATTTCTAACTATAACGTGCCTGAAACCTATGGCTTTTTCAGTGAATTTCAAAGGTTTTTTTAAATGCTAATTTCTAACTATAACATGCCTGAAACCTATGGTTTTTTAAGTGAATTTCAAAGGTTTTTTAAATGTTAGTTTCTAACTATGCCTACAGAGGTAGGACATGTGAAGAAAGAAGAAGAAAAGCGCAGAAAGAAGGAAGGCAAATGCAGAAAGAGGCAACAGAAGTCCAGAAAGACGAAGAAAAGTGCAAGAAGAAGGAAGAGATGTGCAGAAAGAACCAACAGAGGAGTAGAAGGTACTCCTGTGCCCCCAACTTTTTGCTGATGGGTACTGGTGGTAACTGACTCTGTCTCTGGTGGTAAAAGACACTTAGAATACAGTGAAAACACCTACAGACACTAGGGAACACTATGCGTTGGGGTACCCCTGTGATTAGTATGACCTCCTCTGTATTTGCCATGAGTTAGTGCCTGGGTCATTGGATGAGTACATGGGTACTGACTGGATGATTAGAGTACTGCAAGGAGAGTGGATGGTGAATTTATAAGTGCTTGTGTTTTGGCGGAGTGATTGGATAAGTACATAGTGCTCGCTGGTTGATTGGAGGAGTGCATGGGTAGTGACAGGACGATGGCTGGACTGCATCAGTAGTGCTCAGGGTAAGTTGGAGGATTAATTCCCCTTGAATCCTGAGGGTCCCTATTTGATAAAAGCCCTGGCGGTGGCGGTCCCCGGGGCTTGGGGGGGGGCCTTGGAGGCCCCCCAAACATTAAAAAAACAAGCCCCGGGAGGTGGCGGTCCCCGGGGCTGCGGGGGCCCCCGCGGGCCCTGCATATATTTGTTGGCAATGCCCACCCGGGGGTCTCAATTAAATGAAGCGCGGTATCCAGCGCTTCATTTTTTTTTACATTTCGGCGGGATTCACGACCCCAGCGTGAATTTCGCCTATTTTAAAAAAAGAAATGCTTTTTTTGTCCATGGGGGTCCTTGTGGGACCCCCTGAGCAGGCCTAGGGGGTCAGGGTGTTTCTACCCTGCCCCCTTTTCTTCTTTTTCACCTTTGTTTCCCTGTTTTCTTGTGACTCGGTTCTACCGAGTCACAAGATGGCTGCCAACACTTCCTGGTTTGGAGTGTTGGCAGCCAATTAAAATGAAGCTCGTGGTCGGGAGGGTTTGCGGATCCACCGCGCCTCTAGATATCGATATTTGTTTTTTTACAATTTCTCAGCAACTACCGAACGGATTTACACCATTTTTAAAAAGGTCGCTTTCTGAGCCAAGCAGTTCTCAAATAGCGACAAAGCACTTTTGAATTATTTGTTATCTCTATGTTTTTTTATCCAGTTGACCACTTGATTAAATGTTACGCTTAGGGAGAAAATGTGGTGTTACCAAGTTGGAGTTTCTGCTTCAGCTCGTCATTCTGTGATTCTGGTCAAATCACTTAATCTCCCCATGCCTACAACCAAAATGAGTTTGTCCTTGTATGATGTAACCAATGCTCATGGAAAGCACTCCAATATCTGACCAGCCTGCACTATATAAAACTGCAAAAAAACAAAGGATAAAAGTGTTTTCCATACTTCTGTCATTGGGCTATACGTGGGCTACATCTGGGTGATATTTGTGCTACATTTGGGCTCATTTTTCTCTGGTTGCCATCTTGGGAGACTTCAATTACATTCATTAAACTTTATTCGATCTGATTTAGAAACATAGATCATAAAAGTGTACATAAAAACAGTAAATCCTCTTTCTTAATACAATACAGTGAGAATTAATTAAAACCAGTAGGTAAAAACGGGTGTTACAAAGCCCGGTTCAGAGCAACTTCAGGTTAACAGAATAGTAAAGTTCAATGTTTCGCAAGATCAATCTCATGTACTTCGTGCAAAATACGCAATAAGGGGTCCAAGTAAGATGCCTGACCAGTCTGCACTATATAAAACTGCAAAAAAACTAAAAATATAAAGTGTTTTCCACACTTCTGTCATTGGGCTATATGTGGGCTACATGTGGGTGATATTTGTGCTACATTTGGGCTCTTTTTTCTCTGGTGGCCATCTTGGGATACTTATTTGTTATGAAGTTTCCTAATTTCCTCATTTACTGCAGTCTCCTCAGTAGGAAATGCTTTCAGTTTTTACTTTGATTCCATCAAGAAGGCATTCAGATGAGTCACACGTTTGCCATAAATTCAGAATGTTAGCACTCTAGTTGCTCATTAGATCACTGTAGTAAAGCTACTGCTCACCAGGGAGTTAACTGGAAGTCTACTGCTGGTATTGAAAGTGATTGTTTCAGTCTGCATGTCAGAATTTTCTAATGAAATAGAAGAGGATTTGAGATCTCACTTAAAACATGCCCTAATTTTTCTTTCTGCAGAACTAACCATAATTTCTATGGCAAAATGAACCCCCTCATTTTTGTCCTTTTTTGATTAAATGTTTTAAGTGTTACCGGTTTATTCCAATCAAGATGGCTTCAGGTGTGCCATAATTTTGTCATAAGTAAGACTGTTAGCGCTCTAGTTGTTCTTTAGAACACTCTGGGAAGCTGCAGTAGAACACTAAGGAATCAACTGGCAGGCTGCTCCTGTTGAAATATAACAGGAAGATATTTGAGATCTCTCTTAAAACATGTGCTAATTTTTCTTTCTACAGCACTAACCATCATTTCTATGACAAAATGAACCCCATCATTTTGTTCCTTTTTAAATTAAATGTTTTAAGTGTTACCAATTTATTCCAATCAAGATGGCTTCAGGTGTGCCATACTTTTGTCATAGGTAAGGCTGTTAGCGCTCTAGTTGTTCTTTAGAACACTCTGGGAAGCTGCAGTAGAACACAAAGGAATCAACTGGCAGGCTGCACCTGTTGAAATATAACAGGAAGATATTTGAGATCTCACTTAAAACATGTCCTAATTTTTCTTTCTACAGCACTAACCATAATTTCTAAGACAAAATGAACCCCATCATTTTGTTCCTTTTTAAATTAAATGTTTTAAGTGTTACCAGTTTATTCCAATCAAGATGGCTTCAGGTGTGCCATACGTTTGTCATAGGTAAGGTTGTTAGCGCTCTAGTTGTTCTTAAGAACACTCTGGGAAGCTGCAGTAGAACACAAAGGAATCAACTGACAGTCTCTGCCCTTGTTGGATTTACATGTTTTACTGAGAATGTCAGACTTCATTCTCACATGACTGAGAAAGATAATGTGAATTTACAGAAAATATGCTCTCATTTTAGCTTCTGGAGCACCTTCCAAACCTCTGTGGGACAAGCATGAGAAAATTGTTTTCTCTCAAACATGATTCATGAAATCCCAGCAGAAGGTTTTTCACAGGGTAAAATCACCCTAGAACACACCACAATTCCTAAAATTAGTATGGTACCATCAACAAATGAATTCTAATGTAACTAAAGTCTGTTATCACCCTTTATAGTTCTCCTTTTGGTGACCCTCAAAATCTTCTATTCACTACAATGCATTTCATTGGGGTGCTATCATGTATATTGGTCCCAAGATGGCTGCCAACACTTCTTGGATGAAGTGCTGACAGCCAATCAGATCTCACGATGACATGTGTGGTTAGGCTCCGCCCAGATATATATAGTTATTTTTCCTTTAATATTTAAAAAACTACTGAACGGATTTACACCATTTTTGAAAAGGTCGCTTTCTGAGGCAAGCAGTACCTTTATTCCAAATTTGGGGAAAATCCGTTTAGTAGTTTCCGCTGTAGCCTTGCACAAAGTTCCCTATGGGAAATTGATTTTTTGACTCTTATTTTTTGAATTTCTCAGCAACTCCTGAACGGATTTACACCATTTAAAAAAAAGGTCGCTTTCTGAACCAAGCGCTACCTTTTTGCCAAATTTGGTGTAATTCCGTTCAGCAGTTCGGGCTGTAGCTGTGTCTAAAATTTCCTATGGGAATTAACATGGAGAAAACACGTTTTGGGACCCCCCTTTTTTCTCAGCCCCAGCTTGCCGAATCACCCCGAAACTTTCAGGATACGAGCGGACCGGAGCGCCCCACGAGTTTTGAAAATTTCGCGAAGATTCATCAACCGGCGCCAAAGTTATTGGAAATAGAATGTTGTGAATTTCCTATGGAAAATAGGTCCTAACTATAACTATCTACTGGCGACCGCCAGTAGATAATATATATATATATCTTCAAAGTACATAGATGTAGAGTTAGGAATAGTAAATATGTACTTCCCTAAATGCACTTACCTCCAATACTTTATCCCCGATATAGACCACCATCCCTGTGATTGTAAAAAATGTAAAACGTTTTCTTTTCTGTTTTATAAAGCAGCCTGTGTTCCTTAAACAGCCAGAGCTGTTTGCAATAAAAACAAAAACAAACAAACAACATTTTCTGTTTTGAAAAACCCTCAGTGCTCGAAGATGCCACCCTGATTCCCAGAGGGGAATGAGTCTGCATGGAATCCTTTTCCCCTGTGCAAATAAATTTGGTAGCCAGCATCTGTTATGTGGGTTGCAACTAGAGTTGCTGTCGCAAACTATTTATACATACTATACCGACTCACAATTTGGAAGGCACTCGTTTCACAGGGCCCCTTTCAAATTGCGATTCAGCATGGGTCGGAATCCCTATTTTGCAATTCAGAAGATTTTCTGAAACACAAAATGTGGTTAGTGCACATGAAAAAAGACTTTTTAAGTCACAAACTCTTAGTAAATACTGACCATTATTCCTTTGTTAGATTGAGGATAGGAAAATACTTCAGATTACAATTTATGGACGGGCGTTCTTGTGTTTTGTGGGTATGTACAAAATCATGTATTAGGGTTCTAGTTACCACATTGCATATGTAACATGTTGCATTCACAATTAGATTTTATTGCGATGAGAAAGCGCCCAGTGAGCACTGCTCTCGATTGATCGTTCTAGACAAAATAAGCTACTTCTTAATCCGTTCAATTTCACCTCTTGTGACTAAGGCAATGCTATAAAATTTGAGCAGCTGGTCTTTTCAGATTATCAAACATATATTAAAAAATAGATAACATCCATGCACATTTGTAAACTATATCTTATAACAAAATGTCACAATGGATGTCCGATTATGCGATCAAACTTTGAAATTCATAACATAAAGTAATAATGGCCCAAAATTTCCTATTGCAATTTCAGAAATTAAGTGATTTCAGCTCTTCCCCGTAATTTTTGAGAGTCACACTTCCTACAGGATCATTTCCAATAATGGGCATGTCTTTATTGGGCGGACAGACCTCTTGTATTCCTTATGGTTGCAAATGATTCTGGTGAGATGTAGTGAATCACAAAAGACTACTAAAACATAGCTGGCTATTTTGCATGGTACTTTAAATGCTGTGCTTCTTTCTCATGGATTACTTTAACTAGGGAAGGATATTTCAATCCATGTTGAGTTCAGAGTACTGTAGACTCTCTGTCGCTGCTTGTAATTATGTATACATATTTGCATAGTTTTGCTACAGTCTTCCAACTAAGCTTTCCTCTTCTCAAGTGTAGAAGCAGCGCTTTACATTGCTACCATTTTGTTCCACTAATACCGCGTGGTGCCGAATTCTTACCTCTCATACCCCTGCAGCACAAATGGAGACAGGCGGAAGATACGGATCCATAGAGAGTGGCAGGATCCAGATCCACATGATTCACGCTCCAATGTGTGGCCGATACATGACCAACAAAGTCCATTTCGAGTCATGTGGAGGTGTAATCTGACAATCGTTTATGGAACCATACTTCCATTTGCACTCAAATTTTTAACAAAATAACCCCCCACACACAGTACTTTGAGTACTTGATGCCAGTAATTGAGCATAATGTTAAATTGATTTGAAGCACTTGTGTAGAACATTAAATGAAGATATGTAGCTGCTATAAAGCAATCGAGTTGGACATGTGTGCCCTGCTAGCATGCCGGGCACAACTATGAACTTTTGCTGGGACCATTGTTGGCGGCTAGTCGAAGCATTTGCTTCAGGCTGGACAGACCATTGTGCCCCATGGCCACATCCTGGTGGCAGCCTCCTGCAACCTGCAGTTGGGTTGAATGTTTTTGAGAGGGCACATTTTGGTTTCCAGCCTGGCCCTGATTTCCATGGAAATGCTTAGTGAGGTGCTGAGTGCCTATAGCAAAGGATGCGAAATACCCTCCTCCAAGTGATCAACAAGTCGTGATGTGTAAAATGTTGCTGATTTCTGGCACAGAGGTATGAAAATGTAGACAAATGTTCCATGCAGTATCAGGACAACGTTTCAGTGTTAAGAGTTTGCTGCAGGATATTCAATAAAAAAAGTGAATGATGACCTCTTGATAGTAAGGATAGAGTATGGTTTATTGTTTTTGAGTGATGCGTGAAGAGCGCAGTGCAGTACAAATGTGGAGGCTTCTCCCTTCTGTGAAAGAATATGGTTTCCTTTATGATACCTATGCATAGAATATGAGCGGTTTATGGTACTTAAATCTAACACATCGCAAAACAAGTGACAAAGCACATTACTTCTGCAGTATAAATTACGCGAGCACTCAAACTTCACTGCACCAAGAGATGCATTTAATGTTCTCTTTTAACCAGGCCTGTTTTTTATTTATAGGGCATGTTAGAAGACTGTAGCAGCTTTCAAGATCTGCCTTATAGTCTTACATATCCTTTCTCATTTATGGTTATTTTAATCCTAGGAACCCATCTTTGATGATTGTCATTCAAGTTCACGGTTATGCAGTTCAGAATGTCAGGAGCCTGGAATCGTACAAATGTTAGACTCCGAGAGTCACCCCAAAGAGTACAATAACTTATTTAAGGTCGCCAGAGTTCAGAACATTTATAGGAATTTGAACACAAAGCTTCCCTCGAGAGTTTTTGATGATCAGTGTAAATGAAACAAAGTAATTCTATAAGTTATGAAATAAAAAGAGTAGGAGGTAGCTAGTTAGGCAAAATAGTAAGGCACGAGGAATGGGATGCAAGTAATATTGAAAATATGCAGCAACAAGATGAGGTATCACTTTCTGAGATCTTAACACGTTGAACACTTTTGATCTTTGTGGACAAAATTGTATCATGGTTGGGGGTGCAGCAGAGGGGAGCTAGTCATTTCAGCTCAGTCTTGCCATGCACACTACATTTGTACTTAAGCTCTAAAAGAAAGAAGGAACAAAGCTAATTGATTTGATCACCCTATAGACTTCTACATGTGATACAGTGTAATCAATCACTAGGGAAAGTCTTTCAAGGTCAGCAATTCCTGGTTGGGCTCAAGTTTAGGAGCATGGTTTTGCAAAATTGAGCCCTTTGTCCTCAGAAAGGTTGTGATGTCATGTAGTGAAGCATTGCTGGAAGTGTTTAATCAGGTGTGATCAAAGTCACTCAAACTTCTTGGATCTATACTGTTAACTCCAGTGCCTTGTCTTAGTCGGTAATTACCCTACTAGCACTAGAATAAGGATGCAGTCCCATCCTGCAAGATTAACCCTCTTGGTGGATGACTCAATAAATCTTCATAGTTCATCTTGTTATGAAACAAAGTGGTGATGTACTGCAAGCAAGGGGTGAATCGCTGTGGACTCACTGACCTTTTGGGACTAAGAAACCTTGAGCTTCTTTTGAGAGTTGTCCTTCAGACAGGTGGAACTCGATGTTCCATGAGCGGCCCCATGTCCTGGGAACATGAAAATTGGCCTATCTGGGGGAAGTGATTCTTTACTGAGTAACCAGGAGGGAGAAGCATGCTGTTAAACACAAATTTAGCGGCACCTTCTTCCCTTTAGAGATGCAATAGGGAGGAATGCAAACACTTGCAGTGAAGTGGCCCTAAACGAGCAGGGAGAATCTCTAAAAGCTTTAATGTAGCCTGCCCCACCTTGCGGATGACTTATTGACTTAATTGTCAGTCCTCCTTCGACGAACCCCACTACCACTCTTCTGTCCAAGGATTCCAGGCCATGTTAAATTTGGGCAGCAAGTACCACCACATGATTCTAACAAGGCATACATTTTGCTGGGCAAGGTTGGAGAAGGTACTGTTATCTGATTGATGGTATCCTTCCTTCTGCCCCGTCTTGTAATTGACCTGAAGGAGATGGAACCTCCCCATGCCAAGTTTCAAATCAAGACCCTGGAGTTGAAGGTCAGTAAGTTATAATCTGCATTATGATGATAATTTATTAAGTCCCCCCATCAAAAATTTGTTAGAGCAAGCATAGTAATTGGCAGCTAAAAGTGCTACTTGAATTTAATGAGGGGCAGTTAACACATAGACAACCAAAGGTTGAACTTCGATGCACCATTTGGCCAATAGTTTCTGTTGTGAATATAAATGGCGTGCAATGCTACTGGCACAGGAAAAGGAGCTATTTACCTTTGGTGAATGTTTCTGGTGGGTACTTCATATTCTCACAGATTTCCCACCTTTTGCAAATTCTCAGACAACATACTGGAACTGTAAACTCTTTACATAGTAATAACTCCCCAACATTGGTACGTGACACCGTGCAGCTTCAGCTGCACATGCGCACCACTTCCACATGTGATATGTCTGACTCTCTAAGGGTAACTCTACGTGCTGACATCATATCCTTCTCATGCTCGTATAAGGTAGAATGTAAGACGAGAAACCAACAAAAATCAAAATAGTAAGCAGTGTACAGAAAACACAAATAACTAACACTCATCATGGAAACATTTTAATACCAAAATCACTAAAACCTCTCCTCCGAATGGGGAGGAGAGCAGCAAGCTGCGTGAAATCTGTGGGAATACCACAACTAAAGGCATTGTGTTAAGATATACTTCTTCCTGCACATTCCTTACTTTTTAGATAAATCACTTGGCACCGATGAACTCCAATTAAAAGCATCTTTTTTGTATCTTGAAAATAGAATTTGAGGTTTGAGACATTGAAAAATATATTCACTGACATTGACAGCCTTTCAGGCTCAAGAATATTTGTCTATCTGTTGTATCTCTCTACAATACATGACATTTTCAGGGCTATCGGGCAAAAATAACATTGGAAATTTGCTTTACTTACAGTAATGTATTTACAGACTTTCATTCAGGACTCATATTTCAGAGCAGGTTATACCCATCATGGAGTCATTGTAGAAATACCTTAAGTTCCGAGTGAGAACTGGGTAGAGTAAGAGTTATTTGATGGCTTTATTTTCAATAAAGATATAGTGACAGTAGGCACTGAAAAGGGGTGTGTTAAAATAAAATTTACTACCAGAATACCTTTTCTCTACAACCTGTGCAGTAAGTCAATCCATGCCTTTTCTACAACATAGTTATGTTTTAGTACTGCTCTCTGAACACCTCTATCTTGGAAATGTACCTCCTTAATATCAAAACCTGCAGTCACCATTGATTAGCTTGATAGATTTTGATCGTGCCGTCTTTTGCACTTTTGACATGTATTTCTTTTTGTTGTGTACTTCAGTACAGGTTTACCGCACTACACGTACCAGGATCGAATTTAGTTTTTGTAAGTCGTGTTGAAAATAGTGAGCTTTGGGTTGCTGTGAGTGTGTTCTTCTATTCTGCTTAAGCTTTGTTTATTTTCTCCTAAATTGAATTGTCCTTTGCATGTTTTAAATAAATGAAACTACTGTTGTTCTGTCATCTGCAAACTAATGTTTAGAGTCTGGCAGGACAACAAAGGTCTGCAAAAACCTATCATCTGGGACTCATGTTAATAATCTGGAATCACTGTGGAAAGGAATGGAAAGTAATTCCTCTTGCTGATAAACAAGGGCCACACACACTTTTGAGCTAGGGAATAATCCCCCAATGGCATTGGAACTTTTTAGGTAGCAGTAAATCCATTTAGGTCATGGTGTATGCTTCCAATACCCTACAAATGACAGTCAACAAAAACGGTAGCAAAAATGTGCATTTAAACATACCTTGCACTTTATAAACATTAAGACGTATCTGTTATTTTTGTCTAGCACACAAACTTGAAATTCACCCAGGAAATATTGCTAGTACTTCTATTACAATATCACATTACATTTACTCTGATTGACAGAGAATGAATAGACATTAAACCATACACGAGTTAGAATTACTTAGTGGATTTATACCCAAATCACCAAAAGTAGGATTTCTGCCAAATTCAGTGTAATTCCGTTCAGCCGATTTTCGCTGTTCAGTTTTTCTAATGGAAAACAGCATGGGGAAAACACAATTTGGGCCCCCCCCTTTTACTCTGCTTTTATTTGACGGATCACCCCGAAACTGTGGAGGAAGGAGTTGGGTGATCTTTTTTGGAAAAGATTGGTAAAAGGGTGGCATAGTTTTAGCAAGCCAAAAAATGATTTTCCTATGGAAACGTGGTCCTTAACTATAAGCTATAAGTACCGAGTGGCAATATACATAACCATTGTGCTGGATACCTCCACTGACACAGGGCTGGCTTTGCCCATTGCACCCCCAATGGAGGGGAGTGTATCATTGGCTGTAGTGATTAGATGTGCAGCTGAGGTCCTAGAACTACAGCTTCCTTAAGTTGAAGTCAAGACATATGGTCTCACTTAGGTCTTCCTCCCTGGGCCGGCATCATGTGAGACCTTGTTTCTATTTAATGAAGCCCTGACTGACACCCTTATGGGTGTTTGGGTGAAGATTTGCTTTGCCCACCAGTAAACAGGCAGGAGACCACATGCAACAGACTGGCACTGGTTGATCTGTGCTTTCTTACACAGAACTTGACTCCATACAGTTTGGTGATCTAAGCTTGCATCAGAAAAGTCAACTCTAATGCATTCCCCACAACCCCTCCAGCCAAGAAGTAAAAAAGGATTGAGGCGTTGAGGAAGTGCATTTTCTTTCCCGCCACCTTGGCTTTCAAGTCAGCCAATGGAGTCTGCCTCTTAGGCCCTTACAGCACACCCTTTGGGACATGGCCAATTAGATCTTCCTGACCGTCTTGGAGGAGTTTCAGGCTTCCTTGGATGAAACCTTTAAAAATGTCCTGAATGCAGCTAAATAGATCAATAGGGCTGCCCTGGATACTACTGACTTCTTGGGGTGTGCGGTGGGCACTAGTGTGGAGCTCTGCTGCCACCCGTGGATGGGATCCACTGGCTTTTCTGGGGATATGCAGGCATCTCTAATGGATATGCCCTTTGATGGGTCCTGCCTCTTTGGCGAAAAGGCTGATTCTGCCCTCAAATGATTTAAAGAAAGCAGAGCCACAGGGCATTGCTTGGGCCTTTAAACTCCTTCTTGACAGTGTGCCCATCAGTCCTACCATTATGAGGCTACTTCAGAGGGCTGGCATATAGACACCGCCAGGCCCCTCTATCACCACAGCAGTCACCCCAGTCCTTTCGTGGGCATGGATGGAGATCAAGCAGACCTCATGGAGACCACCAGGGCCACTGTTCCACCAAGTAAGCTACACCTACAGTATCAACCTCCAAGCTGTTTTTGTTTGACCATAGTGGCACCCAGCCACCAAGTGGGAAGCAGGATCAGATATTTTCCTACAGAGTGGCAGGCCATTACATCCAACAGATGGGTCTCTAGATCGTCCAGCATGGTAACGCCCTTCCATTTCTTTCCGACCCACCTCAGTTTCCTCCCACATCAGAGAAGCTTTCAGAGGAGCTCCCATTCATTTTGTGGCAAGAGGTTCAGGCTTTACTAAAAAAAGGGCCATTGAGAGGAACCCTGCTTGGCTATAGGGATGGGTTGTTACTCCGATGTACATATGCCAAAAAAGAATGGATAGTTGCTTTGGACTTGCAGGATGCATACTTTCATGTGCCCATTCTGAAATCCCACATACAAGATTCAAGTTTGGACATTATCAGTGTGCTGTGCTTCCATTATGCTTTACTAGCACCCCTCAGAAGTTCATGAAAGTGATGGCGGTGGTCTCCATCCATCTTTGACGGTTGGGTATACCAGATTTTCCATACCTTGATGACTGGCTGTTGAAGGTGGGCTTGTCACAGTCAGTCATGGACTACTTCCAGATGACGGTGAACTTCCTGACATCTTTGAGGTTTTCAATCAATGAGCCAAAATCACATCTGACTCCTTCGCAGAAGTTTCCTTTTATTGGAGTCATTCTGGAAACGGTGCGGTTCAGAGCCTTTCCTCCATCACATCGAGCACAGGATATTCGGCCTATTATCCGGATGTTTTAGCATGGAAATCTGCGAGAACAGCTCTGAGGTGTCTTGGCCTGCTGGCCTCATGCATCCTGCTTGTACACTTCACCCAATAGTGTATGCAGGCTCTGCCTTGGCATCTGAAGTCTCAGTGGGCCCAGCACCCATGAAACCTGTTGGATGTCATCCAAATTTCTGAGGAGACTGCAAAGGATCTGCAGTGGTGGTTGCAAGACAGCAAGTTGACTATGCACACCCCTCTGCCTTACCCACCCAGAGATGACAGCGGTGATGGATGTGTCCCTGCTGGGCTAGAGAGGTCATTTGGATGAGGTGGAGATCAGGGGGCTTTTTGGCCGAAACCCAACTCCACATAAATCTGGTGGAGTAGTGGGCCACATACTTGGCATTGAAGACCTCTCTGACATCCATCAAGGGAAGGCTGGTGCATGTTCTCACGGAGAAAAACACCACAATGTGGTACTGTAACAAGCAGGGCTGAGTGGGTTCTTGGGTGCTGTACCTCTGGAGTTGGCTGATGCACCAAGGCATCTCTCTGATCAATAGCCATCTGGTGGGATTTTTAAATGTCATAGCAGTGGAGCTCAGCCTGCAATGCCTGGTGGATCACAAATGATGATTATATCCTGAGGTGGCATATGATGTCCTCCGATAGCATGAAAGTAGGGAGAATCCTGTCTAGATCTTTTCGCCACTGTCAAGAACACTTAATGTCAAAACATGTGCATGTTGGAGTTTCCATGATTGCTCTCTCAAGGACACACATTCAGGCTAGACTCCTGTATGCATTTCCACCATTGCCTCTCCTGCCCCGAGTTCTGAGGAAGATCTGGAATGACTGAGCCCAAGTTATGGCATAGCTTTGGATTTGGCCAGGATAGTGTGGTGCTAGAAATTTCTAGTCATAAGCATTTGTCCTCCAAATAGACTATCATATTCTGGTGAATCTTCTGTCACAGCATGGGCAAGCTACACCTCCATGCATGGAGATTGAGTGGCGGCAGTTGCTTGTGTGTGTTCAATCTGTCTCCTGGGGTTGTGGTTGTCATCCTCCCAGCCAGGTATCCCTCTACAAAATCTATTTAAGCAGGGTGCTAAGACACATTTGTGGCCCGGTGTGGAGTCTGCAACCCAGGCCCCCTACAAACCAAATGGTTGTATATTTTGTTGTGTGTTTTATCTTTGGCCCTGCAAGGTCTTGCAGTGGGCACTACTAAAGGTTATTTACCAGTTTTTCGGCCATATTTAAATCACTTGTGATGGGGTTCACTAAAGGTTTGACTCATGTGTTCCCTCCCAAACTGTTTGTGATGCCACAGTTGGCTCTTCATTTGTTCCTGTCATTCCTCATATGCTCCCCCTTTGAGCCAATGCACAGCTGCTTGTTGCATCTTCTGACTCTCAAAACCATCTTCCTCATTGCAATCACTTCAATTTGTTGCATGAGTGAGCTCCAGACTCTCTCAGTGCAGCTGCCCTACACAACCTGTTTTCCAGACAAACTGGTTTTGAGGACCAGGTGGCTTTTTTGCCTAAAGTCATTATGCCTTTTCACGTTGGGCAGTCCATCACCCTTCCAACATTCCTTGGCCGGCCTCATCCCTGAAAGAGGAGGAGGTTCTCCATCGGCAGGACTCCAAAAGGGCCTTAAGCTTTAGCATCGATTGCACCAAAGACCATCTGGTGAACAATGAGCTTTTTGTGGGGTTCTCTTGAATAAAGACGGGTAAAGTGGTGCAAAAAGAAAGGCTTTGTCAAGGTGGATAGTTCTCTGCATTAAGATCTGATATGAATTGGACAAAAATCAGCTTCCGAAAGGATTGAGGGCTCATTCCACCATGGTCAAGGCTGCTCCCACCAGGCTGGCATGTGAAGTGCCTGTCCATTACATTTGCTCTTCATGATGTCGGCATCAGTACACACGTTTACAAAGCTCTACTGCCTTGACAGTAAGGTCCAACGTGAAGGCCATTTTACCCCACCTCCAGGAGGTACTGCTTTGGTATCTATTTTAAAGGTGAGGATCTGCAGTTAAATGTATCCATCAGAATAACCAGTTACTTACCTTTGATAATGCTCTTTCTGGTGGATGCTCAGTCTAACCACAGATTTTTCACTGCCATCCCACCACCCTGTTTTCTGGAGTGGTCTCCTTTCACCACCTAGAAAAGTCCCAATTTAGGGATCTGCCCACTGGTACCAAACATTCTACTGTGCGACTGAGGGCGCTAAAAGGGTCAATCAACGAACTAACGTCAGCATGCAGGGGTGGTGCCTATTTGCAGCTTCGCCCAATCACCTCTAGGGCTCAAATGAGGTTGACGCAGACCTGCACGATGCCACCGAGTCACACACAAGACCACTTCAGTGAAAACCTCCGGGTCTAGTCTGGCACCTGGGGAAAATCCCCAGGAATGTATGATTAGACAAATGAGCTATTGTGTGGTTAGACAAATAAGATATTCTAAGCAGGTCCTAGGGCAAACTTCAGAATGATCGCATTCATGCTCTGCTGGTCCCCTCCACCCCAACTTATTCGTGCAATATCAGGAGTGCTGATGATTCATTTAAAAGCTGTATTCCTCAAGATTTGGATGCAGTCATCTCTTTTTCAAACACAAGAAAAGCCACAAATGCATTCCAACCAAGCCTTGCTATACTACTGAACTAACTATTGTCCAGCGTATTTGCATGGAATTAGAACACATTTCGTGGCAATCCTATTCCAGCCAGGCAAAAATTAATTATAAATTTGAAGGCTTGAATGCAGATGGAGATAAAACAAAGTCAGAACAAAACTGACAAGAAAATCTACAAATCCACCCCCATATGCTACCATCAGCCCATCAGGCCACCAAACGCTCTGCACTCACTGACTGCATTGAAAGCAGCACCAACAGTGTCAAGGAAATCTTTGTCATATGTCAGTAAGCCCCACCAGCTTAACGCCCCTCTGAGGCCCTCTACACCCAACTGTTCCTATTCTTCAGCCACTAGGTCACAAGCATCAATGAAAACTTTGAGCCCCAACCAGACCCTTTAAACCCTTGCATCCCTCTTAACCATCTCTATCAACACCCAGAGGACCCCCCTGACCACCTGGTTCACCATCATCACTCAAAAAACCACAACAATCATGCAGTCCATACATTCCAGAGCATCCTTGAACCCATGCCCCACCACGTCTTCATCAAAGGACTGGTCCCCATTAGTGCAGCCCAAACCCTAATCATGAATGACTAAATCATCACAGCCATCTACCTGGATGCCTGGAAATATGCCACAGTATTGCCCCTCCACAAGAAACCCTCAGCAGATCCGAAGACACTAGCCAACTACCGGCCTATCTCCCTGCTCCCCTATCCAACAAAAGTCATTGAAAAGAAGATAAATGCCTGCCACCCACATCACTGACAAACAACTCCTTCAAACCAGTCAATCTGGATTCAGGCCCAACCACCTTAAAGAGATGCCCCACATCACTGCCACGGACGACATCCGGATAAACATAGACAGAAGTGACAGTGACAGAAGTGGCACAGTCGTCCTCTTCCTACTGAATCTTTCTGCAGCTTTCAATACCGTCTGTCACCCTATCCTTATCAGATAACCGCACAAAGCCAGCACCCAAGGTCCTGCACTTCAATTGATTTGCTCCTTTCTGACAGGCCGCACCCAGTCGTTCAACATGGTCCCCTTCATTTCGGACTTCGTCAATCTCATCTGTGGAGTTCCACAATGATCTTCACTCAGACCCACTCTGTTCAATGCCTACATAACCACACTCACCAGCATCATCCAGCCCCACAAAATCAACATCATGTCCTATGCAGATAACACCCAGCTTGGACTCTTTCTGTCAGAGAAGACTCTAAACACTCAAACCAATTTCTCCACCTGCATGACCAAAGTCACCAGATGGATGAAAACCAACTGCCTCAAGCTCAACATAGACAAGACGGAAGTAGTAAACTTCGGCAAAGACATCTCGCTCTGAGACTTCACCCAGTGGCCTGCCAAACTGGTACCCAAACCCCTCCCGGCAACTCAAGCCAAGAACCTCAGAATAATAATGGACAACCAACTCACCATGACCGGACAAGTGAGCAGACTCTCCGTTTGCTTCCTCCACTCACTCTAGATGCTCAAGAAGCTCTTCAAATGGCTCCTCATAAACACTCACAGATCCGTCCCCCAAGCCCCCATGACCAGCAACCTGTACTACATCTAAGCACTCTATGCTGGAATCAATGCCCAACTGATCAGAGGACTCCAAACCATGCAAAACTCAGGTTCCAGGCTAAACCCTCAACCTATCACCCAGCATTCACACCATCCCACACCTCGAATAGCTCCACTAGCTCCCAATCCACAAACAAAAACTCTTCTCACACACACACAGAGCCTTACACAACATTGGTTCCACCTAACTCAACAACTGCATACATTTCCATAAACCTATCAGACACGTCCGCTCAGCTGGAGTCCTCCGCTCACACATGCCACATATATACAGAACCGGATCTAGTGGTCATGCCTTCTCCTACCTTGATCCTAAAATGACTTGCTCCTCCACATCAGAGCCACATCCTCAGCTCTTGAATTCTGCAAAAAACTGAAGACCTGGATCTTCACCTAGCCCTGACCGTGGCTCAGCCCCGACAGTTCCTGCTTCAGTGCCAGGTACCCTCCTGGGTGAGGCGGGCGCTATACAAATATGCATGACATAACAAGTTGTTTCTGCAAAAAATCTATCAGACCTGCTGGTGGCACCAACTTTTCGAACTGCATTGCCCCCCGCAGCCTTCAATGTCTGCCTTCATAGGCATTCACTGGTGGTTGCAAAATGCCTCCTGCCTCAATATTTATGAAGTTAGTGTTTTGCAATCTCCTGCAAATGTGCTTTTTGCAATGCACTGGATTAATACATCAGCAGCATTGAAAAATGAAGTGCAGATGGCATACGTGCTGGTGTGCAAAAACACGAAATGGTTTGCAACCAGCCATTTGAACATCAGGCTCATAAATTCTCATCATAATTTTAAAACAACAACGAAAAATTGGTCATTGCTCAAGCTGGTAATGTCTACTCAACTAGGGAAACACCAGTGTTAATGGAATTTGTTAATGGACAAAACTGAAAAAAGGTGTCAATGTTAGGAAATTAAACATTTTCAGAACCGAAGTGATACATTTGTTTACATGACTAAATATTTGAAGATATTCATTAAATTGGTATTCTAAATACTTTTCTATTTAAGATATTGACAATGTCTTATTTGTATTACAAAATAAGTAAGCCAATATAAAGATGAGCTCAGAAATTGGAATTCTTTTGCCATCTAGTTGAGATTGCCATCTAGGTGAGCGTGGAACTTAGTGAAAAAACACTGCATTCTTCATATCTGTAAATGTTGTTCGGGACATGCTTCAACAATGATAGACCTAGGCTTCTTGGCACCCATATTTGGGTGTTTTGGGGGAAAACCTTCTGTATAAAAACGTCCAAAAAAGGCGTTTCCTTCTCTTCCTTCCCAGCATATTTGATGAGTGGTTGAATGGGTACGAAGGCAAAGTTAGTATAGTCAATATAAAAATGAACCCTGATTTACCCTCCCATGCCTTGTCTTTACCCATAAATAGTCCAGCGAATGCCGAAGGAAAATCAGATAAAATCTATGCCAGTGAAATTTCATTAGGTAAACAGCCACGTGTTTAATTCCTAGTCTATGCGAAGGTGCCCATTTTAGGGCCTTATTTACAAGCCCCTTGCGCCCGCGGTACGTCACTTTTTCCCATGTTAAAAGTGCGCACCGGCGGCAAAAGGGGCTTGAAAATAAGCCCCTTAGGGGGTCATTATGATGGCGGGCAGACTTGAGTCCGCCCGCCATCGTGGTGGTGCTTGGGACTGCCCGCCTGTATGGCACGTAGAATCACGATGCAATCGCCACCGTGGGAGTCGCATCTTGCATCTTTACCATTGCGGAGGGTGCTGCTGGCTGCAGCACCCGCCGCAATGTGAAAAATGCATGTAGTGCGTTTCCCTGCACTACGTGGCAGGCACCATGCGGTGCCTGCCACATAGTGCAGGGAAATGTAGGGGGGTTCCATAGGTACCCCCCCAGTGCACCACTACCTCCCCCCAACCCAAGGGGGCCCCGCAACGGGCCTCCGAAACCAATCCCCGCCAGCCTTTCAATGGCGGTTTACCCGCCACGGAAAGGCTGGCTGCGACCAGCATTGTAATTTGGCTGACGGTGCCTGCTAGGCACCGCCACCATTTTACAGATGCTGACCGCTCCGCCAGGGAATCGTAACGAGTGTCTGTGGCGGATCCGTGGCGGGCGGTCTTTGTGCCCGCCACGGTTGCGGTACGATTCTCCCCGCCATCCTAATTTGGCAGGAGGAAAACTGCTGTCCGATGGCGGAGGGCCCGCCACCGCATGGCTGGTGGTGGCGGGCCTTCCGCCATCGTAATCACCCCCATAGCTTTTATATTTCTTTTTGCACCGTCATTTAGTTGCTATTTGTTAGAGCTGTTTGCATCTCTGCAAAAAAAACTATGTGACACTTCATGAGTTTCTTCTCACTTTCCAAACGTTATCAGACTTTTCAGGCCTAATGACGTAGCTTTATGCTATCCTCCATAGCAGGAAGAGATTAATTCTTTACAAGTTTATTTGCTTAAGGGATAACACCTGGACAAGCTAATTATTCTTTCTTACAATGCAAACAGTTTAGAGCGCACGTCTGAGTGGCATGGTTAATGGTGAAGCAGAGGTAGAAGCAATCCGTTTGGTTAGATTGTATATTGATTTGCTCTTCCTGTCCACAAACACCAGGAGTATATAAATATACAGGGACATGTGCACGCATAATTTGCAACTCTCTGACACTATGAAACGTTCATTTAGAATCATGCTTTTTGAGACAAACTTTTCTTCAAGGGGACTGCAGTGTTGCTCTTTATTCTGGTTTAAAAAGTGCAGGAAATTGCTGTAATTATCTTAGCAGGTAAAGAACACCAAAGAGTAGAAGACTGTAACTCAAACTGCAATTAACTCACAAGCAAAACGAGCAGTATTTATTTTGTTTGGTCTTTCCTTCTTCATTTTATATTTTAAAAATGCAAATATTGAAAATATATCGTATTACTGTCAATCCTGTAGGCTAAATAAAAGCTTGAAAAATAAATTTAAATGATAAATGTATTATTTCAGGTAAGGTTTGGGCATGGGTTTGTGTACTTGTCCTGCAAATATGTATGATGCCCGTCTATTTATAAGGATGAACATTTTCTGCACGTCTTTCCTTATTTCCAACCTTTTAGGAGGAAGAAGCGGCCTGGTGCAGCCAATCGCCTAATGGGATTCTTCTTTAGGGACAGATGCTAGCAAGAAGAAAACCTCCACTCATTATACGCCGTAGTTTTGCTCACCCTGACTCTGGCACCCAGCCTTTGTCCTCGAGCGCCGAGTACCAAGGTGCCACCAGGTTTAGAGGGGGCATTGGTGCTTGATGAGAGGTGTAATGGTGTCTAATGTCTGGGCCGGTCCAGGGCTACTGATATTCTCTGCCAACTCTTTTGCAGTGCTCACAGTTCACAGTGGCAGCAAACAGAATGCCACTTCAAATACTGTGAAAATAGCACTATTCCGACCATGGTTTCAAGGCCGCTTCAATGATTCTTATGAATTGTAGTTCTCTAAAAAGAATGTCTTTCTGGAACTTCAGCAGAGAGAGCAAGCCGCGTGTTTTCTCCTTTCGTTGAATATGAATAACACAAGAGATAAACCTAAGATCCAGTTTTGTTCATGATGTGATGACTAAAATTAAGGACAAACTTTCTAGGGCTCGGCCTCGTGTTTTGGCAGCCATGGAAGCCGGAAGATATATCCCTGCCTGAAGGGGATCTGTGTAGCGTTCCTTAGCGGTATTTGATGTCCTGCGCAGCCACCACTCACCAAAACAAAACACAGGTTTTTCATTTCAGTGCTTTGTGAATTTTCTGCAAATCCATGCGCCACATTATTTTGGTGTACACATTGGCACATCGATTTTCATAGGAACTACAGCTATCTTAAAAACGTTAGTAGGTTTTTGGTTCAGATTACTAGCAAAAGATAAACACTGATTAACAAATGACATTTTTATGACAATAACAATGTTGAAATAATCATGTCTGCTGTTCCTCCCATAGGAATGCAGGTGCTAGAATGGAATGGTATTCCCCTGACATCAAAGACCTATGAAGAAGTACAGAGTATTGTTAGTCAGCCAAGTGGGGAGGTTGAAATATGTGTAAGACTGTGAGTTATTCTCCATTTCTCTGTTTACATATTTTCTGCTGCTCATACTTTTTTAAATTAATGTATTTTTGCCAACATTTTCATTCAGTTATATACCAAACAACAACCATAGGCATTACCCCTCAGCATTATATATGTGCATTCTATGTTTATATTGGGGAGAGGCCTATTTACAGTTAACACTTTAATTTGCCTTGTTGATGTGTGCCCCCTCTTTCCCTTTTTGTCCAAATTACAGTTTATGTTTGGATGTAACATATCAAATTTCAAAGAAGCACAACACAGCATCAGTAAACAGGCAAAGGGCAACCCAAACTCCACGAGCTGAACCAATGTTCTTAGGTTTCAAATGTGTACTGGTGGGTACTAAATTTACGTTGGTGCACTGTAGGTTCACCTTCTTTTAGGTCTTGTCCTGTTTAATGGGGAAAATCGTAATTTTAGTTCTGTAGTGCCAGTAACATTATGCACCACGTGTACATCTGGCTGCTGCCTTCACCTACTTTGCATTGACTATACAAAATCACTTATGTTGCAGCCCACTTCAGCATTTCTGCTAGCAGTCTTTTAAGCAGGGCGTGTTTTCAGACTTCCATGCCATGGCTGCCTTTCACAACACGAACAGCAAACCCAGGTCTATAAATCTGGATTCCATTTGAGCCCTATTAGGTCTAAGTCCCAGAATGCATCTTTTCAATTTCTGTAACCCTATTTTCCAAGTGATCTCTGTCAGGACATCTGTATCTTCCTGCCACGGTATGTTCAGTTCTTCACAATGCCAAAACACATGCAGTAGATCAGTGTTGACACCCCCACACCTAAAATAGTTCCCTCATTGCGGGGTAGATTTTATGTAGTCTATGTGGTATTAAGTGTGCTCTGTGAAGAATTTTATACTGAATCAATTTAAATCTCGTATTCCTGGAGGTTTCTGTTGGATGATCCAGCACCCTCGCCCATTCCACATCCATAAACTGAGTGTGTAAGTCTGTTTCACATTTAACCCTGAGTGGTGTAAGATTTAGGTTAAAATGGACAGTGACAGATCAATATAGCATTGTTATGGTCCTCCTGTTCATCCCATGTGTCAGCATTTCTTTCAAAGCTACCTCCACCAGGCATGGGTATGTCACACCTTTCCACCAATTGTACTAGTTTTTCTGTGACTCCCCTCACCGTGATCTCCATAATGCACTAAATGGCAACCCTCTTCATGCCTTGTCTCACAGTGTCCATCATGGACCAGCCCAGCAGGTAGAGTATGGCCACCATGGCCGACACTGTGACCCTAGTTAGAGTCGGTACACCCCACCTGCCCAGCCCAACCATGAGTTATTAGGAATAAGAAATATTTTTATGAACAAATAGACACCAAAACGACAAAAATCCAATTTAGGGAACCGAAGATATGAATTTTGAAAGATTAACCACTTTATAGTGCTTAAAATCATATAGTGCCACTCTGGGACATCTGGTCATGCTTGACTGGGACAAAGTCAAAGTTCGAGGTCAACCGCAATGGAGTCCTGGTCGGATACACTAAGCTGGAGGCCTCAGTCCAAATTTTACCTTCACACTTAGAATCTTTTCTGGAGATTTTTCTTCCGACATCACTCGACCCACCACAGCAGGCCGGATTTGGTGAGGGTTCACCGGCTTGACTTTCTGTAAGTCTGGATCTCCGGAGCTTTCAGTGGGATGAATCTGAAATCCTAGCTGGGTCGCAGCTGAAGGTAGTTAGTTTGACTGTCAACATCGGGTTGGTCACCTCATTGAGCTGTTTCACAAAAGTTGTCCAAAGTTCTCCAAACTTCAGGAGGTGCTTCCTGAAGGTCACCTTGTTGGTTCGCAGTGTCCAAATGACAAAACTAAAGGTCTAGAATCTCCTAGATGGTCTCTGGGATGTCTGGACTACAATCCCCACAATGCACCTAGCCAAATCCTTAAAAGTCCACTGGACGAACTGCAGGATGGGGACTCTTGGTGGAGATGATGCAGGTGGGCTCTGTTAACTTGTAGCTTGCAGAGACTCCACTCCATAATCCTTCTTGAAGCAAGATTCAGTCCCCAGGGCTATATTACCAGATTGTGCAGCAGGTGCAGTCATTAAGAGTGCAGCCCTATGGAGGCAGATCCAGATTCCAGCAGGGCAGTCCTTCTTCTCCTTGTAGTTTTAGGCAGCAGATTTGAGGGACTATTCAGCTCTCACATATTTATTCAGTGTTGTAAGGCGGCAAGCAGGGAGGGCACCTCTGTCCAATGAGATGCTGATGCCACCTAAAAGCGGGACAACTTCCTCCAAAGTGTGGCATCTTCTTGTCTCACAAAGCACTGCACTTCCAAAATCCAACATGGATGATTTCTCTCCAGAGGAGTAAGAGCTGGCTAAACCAATCCACAGTGTGGCTTATTTCCATTAGCTCTCCTCCCCCTGACCTCTGCAAATTCCTGTCCTAAGCCTGCCATCTGACTGGGGCACAGGGTGTGGGGATAGGTGCGCCTGGCATTCTTTACTGATATGCTCTTTCTTTGAGCTCAGTTTGATTTACCCAGACCCCTCTGTATGACCCATCCTCTGCAGATTCAGAGCTCTCTCGATCAGATAACCTCTGATCCGGCCAGGCCACTAATCACCTAATCAAAGCAGCCTGGCTAAGCCTGTTAAGGCTGACCAATCAGCAGAAACCACTAGAAGGCTAGATTTTGGCTTACAGAAGAGAACGTTCTATAACTTCTTTTCTTTTCTAGTTATGATAAATTCAACAGTTGCAAGTTGTTGGATTTATCAATACCAATCTTTTAAGTCTTTGGATGATATATTTTTACTCCTTTCCTAGCAATAATTATACCTAAATAAAATATGGCAATGTTAGCATATGGAGCTACGTATGTTCAATGGGGAAAAATGAAATGGGCTGTTTTGCCCTCACCAGGGCATATAAAACATATTTTATAAGGTCCCTGATTATAGTTACATGGCCCCCACCCCTGAGATACACCTAGGGGAGACCTTGGGGGTGACTAATATGTAAACACAATGTAGATTATCACTTCTAAAGGACCCATAACACCAAAGTCGAGTTTGCATGCAATTTACATTTAAAGACAGTCTGCAAAGCCAGGCTGCCTTCAAAATGATAGCAGGCACTCAGCAGTGCACACATGCAAGTGCAGGAAATCTGCTGGTTCTCTAAATTTCCATGCACTATTTTATACTCAGGACTTATAGGTAGGCTGAACCCCCTAGCCCTATTATATACTAGGGGCTAATAGGGTCTGTCAATACCAATTGTGATAATGTACTTTTGAAGAAAGGCTGCAAGGCAGGATTGCCTTTATAAGGATAGAAGGCCCACCGCAGCACAGACATGCAAGTGCAGGAAATCTACTGGGCTTCTAAACCTCCATGCCCTATTATGTACTAGGGACGTATAGGTAAATTGCATCCTCTGGCCCTATTAACTACTCTGGAGTTATAAGGTCTGTCATTGCCAATTGTAAGTGTACCCTATTACATGTACATTTTTTAACATAGCAATTGCCTTTGGGCTAGTTAGCAGAGCCCAAGGTACTGTCAGAGTCAGTTACCACCAGTATCATTCAGCAACACGTGGGGGTGAAGAGGGCAAAGGGACGACTTTCTAACAGCCATGTCCTTTCTTTCAGTTAATGTTTTTTAAGGTATAAACTTTGCGATCTGCAATAAACATGCCAGTGGTAAATAACATTTGCTTCATTTATATTGAGTAACAATTATTTGTTTTGAAAAGCCAACTTTTTTTCTGAAACCATATGAATAAGCAATAGTTATATATAGATATAAGATGTCAACACAATTCCCTTCACACTTCTTTTTGAATCATATTTTCTGTACAAAGTACTAACAGTAAACAATGTTGTATTGCAGTATTTGTAACTGACGAAAGTTAGAACAATTACTGAAAAATCAAATAAAGAAGACATTGCAATTTAAACTGAAAACATGTTGTATGCTTGGGAGCTGGTTGCTTTCATTAACCCATCCTCATTTACTAACTGGATTCCTTAATTAGAGTGTTGAATGCCGAGAATAGATTTTATCTCAGGATTCATTTTGTTTTCTTCAGGGATCTTAACATGTTATCAGATTCAGAATATCCCCAGCATCTGGAACTACCAGATCCAGCAAAACCTGGTAAGCGACAATGAAAATTACTCTAAATGTCTAATATCATGAGGCCAGTGTTTAACATTGTACTTAATGAGCGTAATTAAATGTACCTAGAGGATGATACACATAGTTAAGTAATTCACTGATTCTTCATTAACTTGTAGCATGTAATAAAAATATTCACATGGTAACTTAATATTTATTTCGAAAACATATTATAATACCTTTTGAAAGTTGAAAGCTTATCAACATAAACATTCATGATGTATCTATCTATGTACATATGTGGTATTTGTGTAGGTCATTCCTGGCAAAGAGGCAGTGGAGCACAGTATAGGGTCAAAGGCAAAGATACAAGCAATCAGTAATTAGTGGAGTCTGGGTTCCAGGAGTAAAGGTGCAGTATTATTTTATTGTGATGTAGTGTTCTTGTAGTGAAAATGGACCAGTGTTGTGGATAAAAAGATGTTGTTCAAGATCATGGGTACATAAATGGTTAAGGCCTGTTGCATTGTTCTTTCTTTTTTGCACTTGTTCATCTCTAGCCTGACAGTAATGTGGTAATATTTCTTCAGGCCCTTAATGAGGTGTGTTGCTCCTGTATGATACCTTTAAGAGGAACCAGTGCGGAGTCTTGGAGGCCATGTAACATGGTATTGACACATAGAAGTATGAGTGGTTGAAAGGCAGTTTAGAAGTTGATTTCTGGGAGGAATCCTTTAACTTTCATCTTTAAAGATAGCTAGTACCAGGTCATCTTGGTTTTCTTTACTTTGTATTCCTTAAGTACGTTTGGTGTCTAAAATGAATACAAGTCTGCTGGCATTGCGTGAAAGTTAGGGTTCGCATCCATCCAGGTTCTTGCAATTGAGTCCTGTTTGGTCTAGTTCTTGCTTGTTGCTCTTGTTAAATAACAGGAGTTCTGTCTTGGTGGTGTTGGGCTTCAGGTCATTTCAGAGCATCCTGTGATGAATGAGTTGGAGGCAGTATTTGAGACATTAGATGTCTAGAGTGAAGAAGATTTTAAAGTAGAATTGTATGTCATTGGAACATTGGTGAATTTAGATACTGTGATAGAGTTCCAAGGAGCTCCACGTAGATGTCGAAGATAATAGAAGACAGGGTAAATCCCTGGGAGACATCCACAAGTGATAGCGATCTTCTGGAACCTGCATGTGCATATGTGAATGAACTGATGTCAGTTAAATAGCTAGGAGGAGAACCAGTGAAGGACATTACCTGTGAATCCCATTCAATAATTAAGGGTGGTGATAAGGGTAGGATGATAGATGCTGTTGAAGTTGGCTGAGCGTTACAGCAATATCAGGAGGCAGTGATCACCTTTATCTGTGGTCAGGAGAGAATAATTTGTGATTTGTTATTTAGCGGTGTTCTAAAGCATTATCTAAAGCCTTATTGATAGTCATGCATTGGAAGGTCGGTGTAGATATTGATCTTGGAGTTGTGCATAGACTTTTTTTAATGATCAATGTCATCCTGCTCTAAGTTGGGTTTCTTTAAGAGTGAGAGTATCAGGTCCGTACTGATGACTCAGGACAAGATCTAATAAGTGAGGGAAGCATTGACAAAAGTGAATAGGATTAAGATAACATTTCAGGAGAGGTCTTTGATGAAGGACACATGTAAGACATTGCCTTCATACGTGTGCATAATGGTGTAAACATAACAGCAACATTACAATAAAATCTTTATATAGAAACTGGAAATTAATTTTTTTAATTAATTTCAGCAAAGGATATATGTGTCTAATAAATAGCTAACAGATAAATTACTTCAGTTGCTGAAATATTATTCTGGTATCACACAGGTATAATTAGAGTTTCTTCTTTTGACCATTCATGGTGTGTAGAAGAAGAGTTGATTATATGCTGAACATAGGAAGCACGTAGTAAAAATATTAAACTGTGTGTCTGGATTTCAAAATCACTGGGCATGTAGAATCAGTGGGCATCACACCTTTCTACATCCCTTAAAATCAGTAAAGGAGGAGGTGTATTTTCTCTGAATGTTAAGTAGAGGTCTCAGTTTTGGCAGAGTAACAGCTTCCAAACAAGTTCATCCTCAGTAGTAGTCGTCTCCAAATAGAAAACGCCAATAGAGATACAAGTCACTTACCTCCTTCTATGTGACTTAGCTCTTCCCTTTTCTTTCCTTTCCTTTCCTTTCCTTTCCTTTCCTTTCCTCTCCTTTCCTTTCCTTTCCTTCTTCCCTTTCCCTGTCCCTTTTCCTTTTTTCTTTCCCTTTCCCTTAACTGTAGGCTTGACCAAAGTGTTTGTAGAGTCATTCCATATACGTATAACCATACCATAATTCTCATAATGGATTCTTATCTGTAATGTGACCCAAAATAAGATTTTTTTCAAGCTAACAACTTATTGAATCCTTTTTACCTTTAGCTATACTATATGTCATTATTGGTGCTGCCTTGATCAGTTTTCAATGTTACATTCATTAACTGAAGAGCGTATGGGATGTTCATAGAGTTCTGTGGCATTGGTTTAAAAGCACACTTCATAAGCCGTATGTGGATCACCAGAGTAATGAATATTGCTGTTTTCATTTTCGATGTTGTGGATATCTGTTTAGTGAATTAATACCTTTCCCTTCGTTGCTTAACCTAGGATTTATAAATGCAAATGTCACTTTCAATATTGCAGTGGAGAAAAAAACAAAGTCTCCAGGGGTGGACCCTAAGCAGTTGGCAGCAGAGCTTCACAAAGTGTCTCTGCAGCAGGCACCTTCAGCTGCCTCCTCCGCAGCTGATAAAGGATCATCCCATGGCCAGTCTGGGGCCACATCAGCGGCCTCCAGTGCAGTCCCCAGCCCGGGGCAGCCGGGTTCGCCATCAGTGAGCAAGAAGCGACACAGCGGCAAGGTACCACAACCATGTTGTACTTTCATGCTCTCGAATGACGTTGTGTGAGCAAAAGTGTACCAGTGGTTCTTATTTAAAGCATCTTGCATTGTACAAATCGACATGTGTTGAAGAAAGGTTATAATTTAAGCCCGTCAATGATCGTGACTCTGCTGTGGCAGTAACTTTCTTAAAATCTATGCATGTAGTATTATTTAAACATGCCTTCTAATGTTTTGTTTTATAAATGACCGGACCTTTTATTTTCAAAATAAATAGAGGTGCTGGTTTACTTAAAGGCCTGAACATTTAATTAAAATCCAATATCCCACTTTTTTCTGGAAGGACGAGTAGATGAGGAATTGTTTAGCAGCAACTTAATTTAAGTCGCCGACCTTTTAATGCTAAACTTAGAAGTTGTAGTAAATTTAAATTAATAGTAATTCTTTGAAATGACCATGCAGACTTTTATCTGTTTGTTTACTTATTTATTGATTTGTACTGTGCTGAACATGTTGCTAAAGGCAATTTTTCGGTGTTGGATGAAGAGAAGCAGACTCAAATGCAAAGCACAGCATTGAAACTGATGTAAAGTCCAATTTCACAAAATCCAATGATCAGTCCCCAACTTTTGGCAAGGGGGCAGTCGCCCCTGAACGTGATTATGAGTCAAGTATACGTGCTGGTATGTACGGGTATCACATAGTCAATAGTCTCTGATAAGATTGGCTTGCAGAGCTCTTAATGCTGGTAAAGCTTGCATAATGCAAAAGAAATGCTGCCAACTGCACTAATTAAAGGCACATTGGAGTTCCCCCTTTGTCACATTTGGTGGTGAGTTTCACTAAGAAACTGTTGTGAGTCACCATAGTGGCTCGAGAAAGAACCGCGTCCAGCCATGTATTTGGGGGAAGGCGTAGCTAGAGAGCATCTAAACATAAATGAAGTCAACAAATCTATATGGGCTGTATTTGATATCAGGTTTGCAAGTTGCCTGATGAATCCCTGGATAACATTTAAAGAAAATCAAGCAAAACATGAACAATAACAGAAAAAGTTGATTGAAAGCTTGACCAATGTAGGCACCATCTTGATTTTTACTGCTTATACTGTAGTGAATTTCTAACAGGAAAGAGGGAAAGCCCTCAACCTTTTCTTGGGGTGGTTAGTATTGGGAGATGTGTTATAACATTAACTGAAACAGTATAGTGTTTCAGAGGTAATCTCCAAAACATAATCAAATACGTAGACCAACTAACGACATAAACAAACATTCTCAATTAAGCAAAGCGACTGGAGGACAGGCACAGTGGGGATCCTCTACCTTTTTCATCTTTAGTTCCTTGGCAACCAATTCATAGTTATTTACATGTCCTCTAGGCAGTTAAAAAAACAGATTGCCAACCTCTCCATACTTGAAGACTTAATACCAGTGGGATATGTAAATTGTTGCCAGTAAATGCACCCTTTATAGGTCTCGGTTGGCAGCCCAGCTGTCTTCCAGACCTCCTGCTTGCAATATTCATAGAGTGGGCTTTAGGTGAGCCTTCTCGAGCCATGTGCCTATTTCGGTCATTGCCTTCAGGCGTTGACAGTCACATCTTTGATCAGCACAAAGGAGTATTGGTCTTTCAGCTACAGTTATTCGGCTGTTTGGTGTATCAGATCTCTTGCTATGGTGTACTTTCACTGCAATGCATGAAGGGCTATTTGAACATCCTAGGCCACTGTCGGCATTGCTCCAGCGCCTTTGCTCATTGCCTTTGTCTTATTGGCATTGCCCAGCCCCCTTCTTTTTTCACTCGCAATGCAAGTGAACCCAGAGGCAGTTTTTGCAGCCTCACATTCATGACGCTGCCAGTAGGCCAGTATTCCCCCCCACCCCCTCCCAAAAAACCGAACCCGATGGCTGACAGAAACATCCAAAGGGAATACTGAAATGCCCGTTCCTGATTTACCAAGTCATAACATTGTTTGGGTGTCTGTACCACAGCTTTTTGACATCATTTACAAAATGTTGCATAATTAACTTTGCAAACTCCAGCCTGGATCATTGCCACAGAGTGCATTAATGTTATCTTTTTCATCGGACAATGCTGTGAGTTTGAAGGCTGGGGTTTATTAGATATTCTTTCTTCCCTGCCCTATTCCCAGCACTGTTCTTATGTGTCTACACAGTGACATGATATGAGCTGCTCAGTAAATTCAAGTTACAGGGATGAATTGTTCCCATTTCTTCAAAGGCATGATGTGCACATTCAGAGCACTACCGCCCTTAGGTCCAGAAGCATCACACTGCCCAAGTGTCTATAGACCCCTCTGTTTATTTGCAGATAAGAAGCTATATTTGACTCGTGGGTGAATGCAGCACAGAGGCTAAATGCACAATAGTACACAAGGTGGACCTCTTCTTTGAAAAATATAACTTAGGGGCCCATTACTATAACCGGCGTTAAAAAATCCACCATCTACTATAGCCTGAGAAAACCGCCCGCCTGCACCATGGGAATACCGACCGAGCAATTATGAAGTCGCGAAGCAACCTCGGCCCGCGGCGGTAAAAACACACAAAATTCCACCCGTCCATGTCCGAGTAGAAGATTATCCGTCCGCCACGGATGCAATCCCGCCCGAAAACCCAAATCCGCCCGCTCTGACGACCGAGACAACGACCGTGAAATTATGATCTCCCCGACATGAGCGCGGAAAATCCACATAGTCCCCGCCCGCCACGGTCAACAACAGTGATGAATAACTGACACGGCGGAAGGCCTGGCGGCCACGTCCGTGCACAGAAATCTTTTGCGGAACAAAGAAATACACACAACATGGCCAACAAGTCCACACAGCAAACTACGCCAAAATACCCAAACACAGAACACATCCCAAAGACACATCCCCCTGGCAAAACTAAAAAACTACAAATCCCAGGACACCAGACACAACACACCTGAAAACGACAGCCCATCATGACACACCCACATAGGTAAGTACAAAAGCAGCCCCTTCACAGACCACAATCCCTTGCACTACTACAAAGCGAAGACGCCATCAGAGAACCCAGAGAGCCACAAAGGAAAGCAGCACACCACACGCACGCACACATCACACTCATCACCAACTCCACCACCACCATCACCACTGAAACAACGGCACCACCAACCCCCTGCACATCACACACCACACACCACACACCCACCACACCAGCACCACAAATAGCAAACCACACACCATGGCAACACAAAGAATGCCTAAGTACACTGCCACTGAGTTGACGGTCATGGTCGACGAGATCATCAAGGTGCACCCACAAATCTATGGGAACCAGGTCCAACAGACACCAGTAGCCACCAGAAACAGAATGTGGAGCAGGATCGTAGACCAGGTGAATGCAGTTGGGAACGTGCCACGCAACCGGGGTGAAATCACAAAGAGGAGGCACGACCTGAAAAGCGTGGTCAGGAAGAAGGAGGCCAAGAATCGTGAGCTGGCTGACAGGACTGGCGGCGGAAATCCAGCGCTATTCAAGACCTTCAAGGCATGGGAGGAGAAGGTGCGAGGCATTCTACATCCGGAGAGTCTCACCGGAATACCAGGGGGAGTGGAGGCTGGTAAGTACAAACAAATGTATACCAGCACACCGCTATGTACTGTCATGCACTACCAGAATGCCATAGCTCCGAGGGCCAAACACCCCCATGTCCAGTACACAATCCACAAGACATCTCTCACACATGCAACAGACACTCCCACACACTCAGCCAAATGTACCAACAAACAAAACCATGAGGGCATGTGTACAGTCATCCAGCGCCACAACTCCCACCAGGTCCCCTTGTACCCCAGATGCGCCGGAAGGAGCACTCCCCACACCCACACTCATGTGTCAGCCATAGCTGCACTAACCAACAAGTAACAGGTAAGTAGCCTTACCACAAAGTCCGAGTATCGGAAGGGGGACTGCAGAAGTACAACCCCCACCAGGCCCCTAGTCCTACAGCTCAGCAAGATGGAGCACTCCCCACACCCATGTGTCGGCCATTGCAGTGCACACCTTCACCCGACAGGTAGATATGTTTCCCTACATGGAGTGGTGTCTGTGGGTGGTAAGCCTTCACCACAACTCACAACACGGCTCCCACTCCCACAGACCAGCAAGATGGAGCACCCCTCCCTCTCATAACCATGTGGTAGCCATTGCATTGCTCCCTCCAAACCAACAAGTAGGTAGACTACTGTACAGGGCGGGGTGTCTTTAGGCATGAGGACTGTACTACGACTAACATTTGGGACATGTCACGTAGCAGAGGAACAGGTAGCACTACTCCCTGTCATAATCATGTGACTAATGTGCACACGGACATGAATTACAGAGTCATAGCCCACAGGAGACATCTCAAATACAGTAACACGTAAGGAGTCACGTCTGCATGCACAAGTCTCACTGGAGTACTGACCCACATGGCGTGCACTGTGCCAGTCATCACACACATCAGCAACACCATCGAAGTCTTGTCCATGTAGTCGTGTCTGCTTGTTCCGTTGACATCGTACAACATCACCCATGTAAGTCTATCTTGTCTCAATGTAACAGAGTGGAACCCCAGTAATGTCACATACACCACTGGACCCATGAACCACACAGCTACACAATGCACATTCAATATCTCATCCATCTAATCTTTCAGCCCCAGTGTCATGAAAGGTATATCATCTAAACAGTTGTCCCATATACAGTAGTTCAGCAAAGATTCCTGCCGATGACCAATAATGTGTCTGCAGTGTCTGAAGCGCACGTCACACTGTGATTTACAACATACCTAATATAGTCAACACCCCAAGAGCACTGCATTGCTGCACATGGCTGAGGGTAGCACGCACACCAAGGAATTGTCCCATCTGCAATACGTTGTGTGGCACACAACCATTACTCGCTCACTACAATGCTTGCAGTGTAATGTCCCTAAATGATAACAGTGAGCAGATATGCTGGGTATGTCAGACATACACACACCTTTGTCTCTGCAGTGTCGTGTGGCCAAAACACGTCCCCTTCTGCACCCATATGTCACAGTATGTACCACAAAACTATATTTCACCTCAAAAGCGTTGATGGGGCTGTACCCCTCTTGCCATCTGCGTTTCTAAGCGTTTCATTTGAACCCCAAAACCATATTTCACCTCAAAAGCGTTGATGGGGCTGTACCCCTTTTGCCATCTGCGTTTCTAAGCGTTTCATTTGAACCCCAAAACCATATTTCACCTCAAAAGCGTTGATGGGGCTGTACCCATTTTGACATCTGCGTTTCTAAGCGTTTCATTTGAACCCCAAAACCATATTTCACCTCAAAAGCGTTGATGGGGCTGTAGCCCTTTTGCCTTCTGCGTTTCTAAGCGTTTCATTTGAACCCCAAAACCATATTTCACCTCAAAAGCGTTGATGGGGCTGTAGCCCTTTTGCCATCTGCATTTCTAAGCGTTTCATTTGAACCCCAAAACCATATTTCACCTCAAAAGCGTTGATGGGGCTGTACCCCTTTTGCCTTCTGCGTTTCTAAGCGTTTCATTTGAACCCCAAAACCATATTTCACCTCAAAAGCGTTGATGGGGCTGTACCCCTTTTGCCATCTGCGTTTCTAAGCGTTTCATTTGAACCCCAAAAACATATTTCATCTCCAAAGCGTTCATGGGGCTGTACCCCGTTTCCACCAAAGCCACAAAATGTAGGGGTACTGCAACACACACCGATTGGCTAACCAAATCCGTCCCATGCCATATGCACCCATCACACTATTCCATTGCCTTGATCACGCACACACATTGTAGAGCCATACACACGCATCTGGGAAATCAGTGCACAACTGTGCACCAACTGTGAATGTCAGACATCTAACACAAACCTTGCAAGGTGCAACACAATAACCTTTCGTCTCCGCCCCACAGGTGACGAACAGCATGATGCTGGAGAGGGAGACAGCAGCCATCACAGCCAGTCCACAAGCCCTCCACCCGGACTCACGGATGTGGAAGACCTGGACACCTCTTCGGACGAGGACTCCCGACCAGGCACATCTGGTGTGGATGGGCGCAACCGCTCCCCAGGACCTCTCCTACCCACCAACCCATCTCCCAGGGCTGGTGACCAGTCCCAAGACCCTGCTGCCACGCTCATTGCGACCACCACCACCGCCGCAACCACCACCACCACCACCACCACCAGGGCCTCCCTGACCACTCACCCTGCGCAAGGGGTGGTACGCACGTCGACATCGACCCTGGGAGCCACAACAAGGCCCCAGGTGACCAATGTGGCGAGTGGGCAGGTCGGTGGCAGCAGTTCAGGTGGGAGGAGCAGGGTCAGGCCAACGCCATCAGAGCCTGGGAGCTAAGCCCTGCCGCAAATCGCCAGAGTCCTTGGGGCCTATGAAGAGGCCCAGGGACAATGGGCCCGGTCAGCTGCCGATACGCGGGAAGTCCTTGGGGTGTTGAGGTCCATGGACGCCCATATGGGCCAATTCTGACCCATATGGGCAAACTTGTCGACCTCATGGGCCAGCTAGTGGTGGCGGTGAGGGCCCAATCAAGGCCAACCACACCACCTCCGCCACCACCTGCTGGGCGCAGGGTCGTGCAACATCCAGTTCCCCTGTGTCCACAGCGAGTGGGTAATCCTCAGCCACCACCAGCAGCCCACAAACACAACCCCCCCCTCTCAAACGTGGAAGGGGTCGTCTGAAGAGGAAACAGGTGTCCAGAGATGACTTCGCACGCTCCAAACGCCAGTGAGTCAGCCAGCCACGGTGGCCATCTACTGCATTCACTTGGACTACTATCCTACCCCACACTGCCATGTGATTGGCATGTGTCTGTCGGACTGTGGACCCAGAACAACATGGGTACACCTTGACCATCACGCGGACATGTCCGTCAACTCATTGTTTCAGCATGCACCACTTTTGTGATCACCTTGCCACAATCACGTCACCGCTTAAAATAAATACACCTGGATCACATTCTGTTTCATCTGCTCTGTGTTTAATCAAGGATGTGCAACCGTCACCATGATCAGAAATGCATCTGGAGTGTGGCATGTCGATAGGCCAGGAGAGGCTGTAGGGACCTAGGGGTGAAAAACAGAACAAGAGTCCATTGAATGTGTGTGTCACACACTCATCACACAGTACTTGTCATCAAGTTTAAGCAATGTACACACATCTCACAGAGCAACAGGGCACAATGCTACAGCCACTGTCAGTGGCATACTACCCTGGACATGGACCATTGCCACACAGCACTCAGTGAACAATAGGCCGCCGTGACAATGCACACATACACCTACACAACTACAGCAACATCATCCGTCGCACATGGTTACTCACCGTCAAGTGAAGTAGCGGGCGATGAGCTGCTGACGCTCATTCACTGCTTCCTCCTCTCCACTGTCCTCGTCACTGCACATGGCTTGGTCTGCAGGCGGGGGCCCTGGCTGATCACCGTCATCCACTATCAGGGGGATCTGCCTGCGAATCGCGAGATTGTGCAGCATGCAGCATGCCACCACTATCTGGCACACCTTCTGTGGGGAGTATGCCAGTGCACCCCCGGTGCGGTCCAGGCATCTGAATCTGGACTTCAGGAGTCCAAAAGTCCGCTCCACCACACGTCTGGTCCTCCCATGTGCCTCATTGTATCTGACATCAGCTGGTGTCCTAGGATTCCGTAGTGGGCTCAGCAGCCAAGGCCCGTTAGGATATGCAGAGTCACCTGGGTGTGAGAAACACAGAGAATCGTTGCAATTCCAACAGGATACAAGACAGCATGTCACACCCAGCACGCTACACGAGTATGCATACTCACCAACAATCCATGCACGGTCCGGTTGAAGATTGGTCATCATTCGTGGGAGGATGCTGTGGCGCATGATGTGCGAGTCATGGGCGGATCCGGGAAACTTCGCACACACGTGTGTGATAATCATGTCCGCCAGGCACACCACTTGCACATTCAGGGACTGGAAATGTTTCCGGTTCCTATAGATGTGCTCCATGACCTGTGGTGCAACAAGGCCAACATGGGTGCAATCAATTGCACCAACAATGTGGGGGATGCGTCCAAGGGCATAGAAAGCACCCTTCACTGCCGCCAAATCACGAGCCCTGGGGAATCGGATGTACCGGTTCCTGTACAGCATCATAGCTGACAGGACATCCCGTAGCACCATGCTGAACATGGGCTGGGACATCCCACCTCCACTGCCCACCGTGTGTTGGAAAGATCCGGTGGTGAAAAAATGCAGTGCAGCCATCACCTTAGCCGTGGGGGTGAATGCTGTAGGATACACCCTGCGAGGACGAAGGTGGGCTTCCAACATTGCACATAGGTGATGCAGGGTGGGTCAGTCCAGACGGAATTTCCGTATAACCTCCACATCCTCCATGTCTGCCATCAATTGGTAGGGGCGATGTATGTTTGGTCTCCTCCTAGGACAGATGGAAGTGGACACATGTCAATGCAACACACCACATGGCATTTTCACATACACAAAACTAAAATTACTGACAAAGCAATAGAATCACAGAACAGCTGACAAGTAGGGACAGCACAGCTACAATACTCTTACACAGGTCCCCTTACCAATAGCAATGACCACTGACACAAACCATTGCCATGAGCATGCACATGGGGATTTAGGCCATAATAGCGTGAAAGGCATGATGATGATTTCAGACTGCATATGTGTGAAGCGGCAACACCACGGCAATATACCTAGCTGCTGTGCCTCACACAGCTTCCGAGGCTGGGTGAGTATGGCACACACCAACAACACAATGTACACAGGCTGAGCGGCCCAAACAAGTGGGTCCTGTTGCACAACGGGATATGAGACAGTCAATGATGTCCCTAGTTCACCCAATGTACAGCACTGTACGTATCACACCTCCAACACACATTGACAGGTGTACACATTGACAACTCCATGACAACACAGCTGTGTGAATGCAAATACACATCACAAGTTATGTTATGTTAACAACTTTTATAAAGCGCAGCGATTACCCATGGGTGTCCTGGCGCTAGCAAATGAGTCCTGAGAGCAAAAGACAAGGAGGGAGGGATTATTCAGAAAAGAGCCAGGTCTTTAGGCCCTTCCTAAAATTTAGGAGATCCGTAGCATCTCTGAGGCAAAAAGGCAGGGCGTTCCAAGCTTTCGCCGCGCTAACAGCGAAGCTTCTGCCCCCCCACAAAGCAGTCCTTCTGAGTGGAACCGAAACCAGCTTGGCACCTGTCGAGCGAAGTGCTCTGTTCGGAGTGTACCAATGGAACAGCTGGTTCAGGTAGTCTGGGCCTTTGCCGTGCAGGGCTTTGAAGACCATGCAAAGGGATTTAAAACGCACTCGACTCCGTATTGGGAGCCAGTGGAGATTCCTTAATCCCTTGGAGATGGATGAGAATTTTGGTGTGCCCGTCAGAAGTCTTGCTGCTGCATTTTGCAGCAGCTGTAGTTTATTCAGACTTTTCTGTTGGATATTCAAATACAAGCTACTACAATAGTCCAGCCTGGATAACACCAAGGCTGTGACCACTGTTTGTCGACTACTCAGGGGTAGGAATGGCATTACCTTCCTCACTGTTCTAAGCACATAAGTAGTTGAAGATGCTACTGCATTGACCTGATCCCCGAAGGTTAGTCTCTCGTCCACAACTACCCCTAAGTTTTTTGCCTTTTTTGAAGGCGTGGGGAGAGAGCCCATCGAGTCTGGCCACCAGCCTGGTGTCCAGAAACTAGTGTCCTTTCCAAATAGAAGGACCTCAGTCTTGCCTGAATTAAGCTTTAGGCAGTTCTCTGCCATCCATTTCCCAACAGATATCATACATGTTTGGAAACGTTTGTCTATGCCTACATCCTGGCCCGGAAGTAATGACACGACAATTTGGGTATCATCCGCATAGGACGTGAGACCGAACCCAAATGATCTAACAATAGGGGCCAAGGAGGAGACATAAACATTAAAGAGAGTGGGGCTAAGGGAGGACCCCTGTGGGACCCCACAAGGAAGCACAAAGGGTTTAGATTGACAGCCGCCCAGTGCCACCGTGTGTCTTCTGTCGGACAGCAAGGAACTTATCAGCGCCCAGGCTTTAGATTGAATCCCACACTCCATGCCACTGGAATCAAGCTATCCTGGCTGAAGAGGGGTGAAACCCCGAAACCGGTCCTAGGATGCTTGTTTCCAGTCCAGGGAGGACCTGGCTTGGCAGTTCGGGCTGGACTGTTCCCATGAGGCACAGGGTCAAGACTGATTTGCATATGGCTGGGTTCAAACTGGAATGGCATGGTGAGCAAAAAACGATGGATTTAGGCCCAGATCTCTGTACTGGGGTGAATGTATGACATTGTTCTGCATTCTGTCCATCAATTGTTGTTTTTGCATTTGTCACCCCGAGTGGGACAGGTATGCCCAGACGTGGGTCCCGTGCTCTCCATGCCACTGGAATCAAGCTATCCTGGCTGAAGAGAGGTGAAACCCCGAAACCGGTCCTAGGATGCTTGTTTCCATTCCATGGAGGACCTGGCTTGGCAGTTCGGGTTGGACTGTTCCCATGAGGCACAGGGTCAAGACTGATTTGCATATGGCTGGGTTCAAACTGGAATGGCATGGTGAGCAAAAAACGATGGATTTAGGCCCAGATCTCTGTACTGGGGTGAATGTATGACATTGTTCTGCATTCTGTCCATCAATTGTTGTTTTTGCATTTGTCACCCCGAGTGGGACGGGTATGCCCAGACGTGGGTCCCGTGCTCTCCATGCCACTGGAATCAAGCTATCCTGGCTGAAGAGGGGTGAAACCCCGAAACCGGTCCTAGGATGCTTGTTTCCAGTCCAGGGAGGACCTGGCTTGGCAGTTCGGGCTGGACTGTTCCCATGAGGCACAGGGTCAAGACTGATTTGCATATGGCTGGGTTCAAACTGGAATGGCATGGTGAGCAAAAAAACGATGGATTTAGGCCCAGATCTCTGTACTGGGGTGAATGTATGACATTGTTCTGCATTCTGTCCATCAATTGTTGTTTTTGCAAGGAGGAGACATAAACATTAAAGAGAGTGGGGCTAAGGGAGGACCCCTGTGGGACCCCACAAGGAAGCACAAAGGGTTTAGATTGACAGCCGCCCAGTGCCACCGTGTGTCTTCTGTCGGACAGCAAGGAACTTATCAGCGCCCAGGCTTTAGATTGAATCCCACACTCCTTTAAACGGTCCATCAAAATACCATGATGGACCGTGTCGAAGGCCGCTGACAGGTCTAACAGGATCAGTGCTGCCCTCCCCCCTTGGTCAACGGCTACTCTGATCTCTTCTGTTGCCTTAATAAGAGCGGACTCAGTGCTATGACCCCCTCTAAACCCATACTGGGAGGAGTCCAATGCTTGTGTTGCCATTAAAAAAGAACTAAGTTGGGTGTTAAGGACTTTTTCTATCAATTTAGCCGGTAATGGGATGCGCGAAATCGGGCGGAAATTGTTGGGGTCTTTGGGGTCCAGGCTTGGTTTTTTCAGCAGGGGCAGTATGGAGGCCACTTTCCAACAACTGGGGAAGTGCCCCGTTTCACACATTCCCTCAAAAATGGCCGACAGTGACCGGGCAATGGGACCGGGGGCTAGTTGAGCTACTTGTACCGGACAAGGATCATGTGGAGATCCTGATTTGGCGGCCATGTGACACGTAACTTTGCACGTGCCAAGTGGGAGATGTACATTGAGAAATATGGCATGTGTGTGCATATGCACATCCCATGCTCCCATGCTAAGGTGTACATGATGATGTGCCAACAGACATGTGGGGGCTGAGCACTGGCCGTCAATGCCTATGCACACAGCATGAAGTGGCCCTGTCTGGTGTGGACATGCTCCAACACACAAATCATGGCCACACCTGCAAATGCATGGCGCACATTAAACTGTGGATTCTACATGGCACCAGCGGACTGTACCCGCCATGGACCAGGCCCTTGAGGCCAACTCTAATGGCCCTCGCGGTTGCATCCTGCGTGTTCGACTATAGAGGTAAGCGTACCGGGAGAGCTCGGAGCAGGCCATTGTGTGCATTTGAAGTAGGCAGACATGGTACACCAATTGCAGCAGCTTGGACCCACTGAAACAGCCCCAGGGGGCTTCATGAGTGTGGGGGGGAGACCGGCATTACCACAGCTTCCAGTGACTGCTGCCTGGCATCCCACAACAACACCTGCTGCTGCTGCCACATGTCCACCTTCATGTAGACGACTCTGAAGATATGTCCAGGTACACTCACCAGCGAGGAGTTGGAGATCCTGGATTCCGAGCTCCACGCACACTGCCCAAGGCTATTTCTTGCAAAAGTTGTGTGTGTAAGACAACTACAGTGTGTGTGGGAGTGCATGTGGGGGACACACATGTCATTGATCCGCAGCACTATGAGTCTGAGCCTGTGGGGTTCCAACATGCACTGCTTACCATGCTTACTACAGATGGAAGGGGTATGTAGGCTCTCTGGCGCTTTCCCATGCATGTCCCTCCCGAGTGGTGGTACATGGCATTTTCATGTCAGACATCCAGTGACGCAGCCACTTGGCAATGCAGGACTCAGGCCAGTTATTGCTTGTGTGAATGGCTGGCTGGGTCCCTGCTGGCCTTCTCAATCTCAGCAGACCTGGGCTGCACATTGACTGCCCAATCCTAGAAGGAAACAACACTGACTGTACAGTGGGTTACATGTGTCTTTTGTTCACAACTCTCCGGAAACGCGCAAACTCAGCCCTTGCGATTGAACACTCCAGGCCTTGTGATAGGGATGTGTGTGAGAGATAGTGGCACTGAATGTGACCTCCATTGCGGGGTGAGCCATTCACAGGGCGAGTACGTTGAGGGCTCCGCAGTGTTGGACACAGTGAGTCCACCCACAAAGATGTGTTGCCTTGTGATCTATGTGTTGGTCCACCTGACAATGGACAGTAGATGTGGGCAGACTACACATTGCTCAATGTGCTGGCATCCTGCATGTGAATGGGATGGACAGGTACTGTGTACACACTCCCACCAGCATGCATTCACGTGTGGTGTACACATGCTGTTAGGCCATGTCCGATTACTTCTTGGCTCTGTTACACATCTCTGAGTATTTTGGATGGGTCAGCATCATGCCATTGTGATTGGTGGATGTGGGTGATGATGAGAAGTGTATGAGTGATATTCCAACCCTCCTGTGTACCATCCCTGCAGTTGGAAGTCCTCCAGCCCAAGGCCTTGTGATGAGCCATTGCATCCAAGTTGATGCCTCTGTTTATGTGCAACCGACAGTGCAGCCAATTCCACAAAGGGTGTGACGTCATCTGCCGGATGAGCGACTACGTGGCGAAAACGAATCGGGGGATGCCCCCTCGTATTGTCAGGTTAGCACGGCGCTGCATTTCACCACTAATGGTCTGCATCTTGACAGTCACACAGCCTGTGCCGGATGCACGTTTGTAGGGGCATCAGCAGCAAGCAAGTGTACAGTATTGTGGGATGGTGTCTTTTGCTGTGAGAGGCAGCATGTGTCCACAGCCTACCCATAATCTGGATAATGTGATGTTTGTTGTGTGATGCAGTGGGTTGTAAGTGTACTCTGTGCTGGGTGCATCTACATGCATATGCGATTCCTGAGGGTCAAGATGTAATTTGAGCACTCTGCATTGTCAATGCATTCAGAGTCGTAGCCCTCAGGAACAACCTGTAGTAGGCTGGAGTGGCAATTCACATGTATGTTTGAGGCACTGTGCCTACTCTGATTTCGTTCGGACATATGTGTGCGATGCCTCACCTCATATTCCTGGTACTTACACATCCGGCACACTGTGCAACAGTAGTTGTGCTCATGCGAACGACAGGTGGATGGCATGGGCTCATGACCATTGTGGACTGTCATGTTGCAGTCTGTGTGAGTGGTGTCCCATTCTGCTCCATGCAGGTATGTCCTTGGCCTAATTACGTAGTGGTCATCCTTGCCACCATCAGGACAGTGGGTGTGCACACAGCGATTTGTGGCTATGGTCGCAGGGTGACACAGGCCGGGTGTTGTGCTATGTGCACAACACATGTGCCACTTATTAGCGGCTTCATTTTCTGTACGCCAGCCATTATGTGTTGATTGTGGTGGCTGTATACAATTGCACAGGTATCGTGCAACATGTGGATTTGGGAATGTTCTGTGCTGCTTCCCTTGCACATGTCTGTTTAATTGATGCCAAATGAGTGAGGCCACCTCTCTCTCTCTCATGTGGCATCTCCCGTGGGTGCTGAGGGACAGGGGACGGTCAACAGTGGTGAGGCATTGGATGAAGCAGCTGCACAGGAGCTGAGTGAGACAGATTTGACCAGCGCCTCGGAGGGGCCAGACGTGTGCTGGATGAATCACAGGCCGAGACGGCAATTTCGGCGTCATCTGAGGACAGAGGTGATGCATCCATGTTTGCTAGCACAGGGGACGTGGACTCTGGCTCCTCTTCAGCCACGCAGAGGCCAATGCCCGCCCTCCCATCTACTTCCACTGGTGCAACACGTGTCGGCACAAGGATGAAGGATAGGGTGTCCTTCACACCAGGCACAGCTGCCCCTGCACATGTGACCCCTGCTGCCCTCAGTGCTGGGTCTGTTGAGCTTGTGCGGCATCTCTGCGTGGGGCAGACAGCTCTCCTCAATTACTTCATTGCCCATGACATCACCTTGCCGCAGGTGACATAGTTCATGTAGGGCCTACATGTACGCGTGGGTGGGCTACACCAGACTGTCCAATGGTTGTCCTCCCCAGTCAAGGTGGCCCTTCAACTGGGCCAATGTCAGGCTGACATTCCTGACCCTTTCTCCACCCCCCTGGAAAGTGGCACATCTGACAACAGCAGGGCACGAGTCCTAAAAAAAGAAGTGGGGGGACGCTGACGTCACGACAGGAAGTGACATCATGAAAGGTGGCTTGCACCGTCAGCCTCATTGCCTCCCCTCGCTCACCCCTGATATGCGATTGCATCGGAGAAGCCAGCACTTGCACAAGCAGCTCCGATCTCGCCCCAGAGAGGCCAAAGAGTGAATGTGTGGCTCCATTTGCTCCAGTTATCGAGCTCGCGGTAAAATAAGTGGGGGGACGCCGTCCACCCGCGTGGTACCACGACTCGAGCCCTGGACAACAGTGACAATGCATGACAGTCTCCGGAGTCCGGATACACCACATGCAACACACAGAAGCTGTAGCTGCCCTAGCGGGACGGGGCGCAAACACCATCCCAGACGAAAGGTAGACCCACCCCGGCGCGCATAGTCATTACATCCGCTGCCATTGACAAGGGACCCATAGAGTGAGATATGGTCCTCAGGGTGACGGGCCTCCGAGCCATCCCCCGCCAACGAGTGTCATGCAACTCACACATATCGCAAAGCCAATAGGACACTTTGCCTGCACACCAGGGCTCGAGTCGGGGTACCACGCGGGTGGACAGCGTCCCCCCACTTATTTTACCGCAAGCTCGATGACTGGAGCAAAGGGAGCCACACATTCACTCTTTGGCCTCTCTGGGGCGAGATTGGAGCTGCTGCCCACGCGCTGGCTTCTCTGATGCAATCGCATCTAAGGGGTGAGCGAGGGGCGGCAATGAGTCTGATGGTGCAAGCCACCTTTCATGACGTCACTTCTTGTCGTGACGTCAGCATTCCCCCACTTCTTATTTAGGACTTGTGCCCTGCTGCACACTGAGAATGTGTCACCTGCGAGATGTGACCAGGAGAAGGGCGCCATGACCTCCCACCCACCAAGCTCCACTGCCATCCCGTGCCCTGGGTAGCCTGTGCAGGTGGACAATGTAGGGGGTACACCTGGAGGACAGGGGATGTAAGTGCCTTGGCAAGGGCCTGGCAGACGCACAGCAGTATCCAGCATGTCCCCAGAGGGAGGGCTAACGTCTACACCTGATCCAGCATTGATCGTGTGCCCGCCTGTTGTGCCCACACGAGTTCACATTCATCCCCAGACAGGTAGGCTTTCCAAATACCCAACACAGTGGAAATCTACCCCTCCGGAATCCTCACCACACAGTCTGTTACAACACTGCATGAGTGCACCTACCCGTGCCACCCACCCACCTGGGCCAAGCAGCCCTCCCACTTCGCATGCCACATGTGTGTCTTCCACAGCTGTGCTTCTCTCTCAGGGGCGGACCTCCAGCTGTCCCGTAGCACACAGACAGCACCGAGTCGGACTGGCATCCTGTTTGAATGGTAGGCACCCTCACACAACTACCTGTACCACAGTGGTGGCTGTGCTGGCTATCGTGACTGCCATGGCAGTGTTGCTGGCCATGGCAGGGTACACTCACACACATTGCATACGCAGCTTTTCGTATCACTACTCTGCACATCGGACTGGCCACTGTCCCTGGTGTTGAACAATATTGCTGCCTGTCTATGTAATCTGTGACTGGATGCTGTTGTTCCTGTAGTCGGTTGTGTCTGTGTAGTTGCTGATTGCAGTTGTTACTGTGTGTGCATAGTTAAGTGAGGCACATGCCGTGTATGGTACCTCAACAATTGCAATGTCTGGTCTCACATTCCAATGTATTTTACACGTGGCAGGGACTTCACTTCTTTCAGACTCTGCTACTTGTGTGTGTGATGAAGAAGTATTTTTGTGACACGGATTGTCTGTATGTATTTGGTGGTATTTCTGCAAAAATGTATACGTTTCATGTTTGCGGGCAAGCAAAGCACAGGGTGTGAGTCTTGCCACAGGATGACAGGTAGCATGTGCAGAGTGTGCGTGTATGTGTGAGCTTACTTTCTGTGTGGACAGCAGTGTAGGTGTATGTTAATCTTGTGATGAACATTGAGCCTGGGCACACGGCTTACTTTCAATGTGTGCATTTGGGAGGTGTAGGTATGTGTGGTGTGAAGGGTGTGACTTTAGGGTAGTGTTGGTGTGTGTGTGTGCGCTCTGGCAATGTCGACTACACACATGTGTTACCCAGGGCCATGGTGGGTGTTTGTATCCGTGTTCAGATCTGTGGATGTGAGCACATGTGTGTATTGTATGTTGCACAGTGTGCAGTGTGTGGGTGTGTCCTTGCAGTTCAGGATGACTCCTACTTGATATGTTTTGGACATTGTGGGTCTGCAGGGTGTGTGACTGTCAAGATTGTGCCTTGTTTAATTGAGCATGTATGTGAATTTCTGCAGTTCGTACTCACTGTGCAGACCTGCCCACCCACACTGATATTGTGTGTGTGTTTTGTCATGCATTGCTGTAGCATGCTTCTTGCGTGCCTCCTAATTTTGCTTGATGACTGTGATGTCAGACTGTGAAGGTAATTGTACACATATGTAGGACTGTGCTTTGTAGTGACCAGTCCGTCAGTGTTAATGTGATGATCTGTTGGGCCACGTCAGAGTCTGACAAGCCAAGGCCCACGACCTCTGGTATTTCACTAGGTCCACTGTGGCGGCAACTCATATGCATTGACATCCAATGACACTAGACTACATGGTCATCTCACGACTCTCGTGTACTTCACACACTCTCATCCTCTCTCATTCGTACTTGTCTTCGATAAATAATTCTACGTAGTCACATATTTGCTTCAAGGCATGTATTTGAACTTACTTCCTCTGTGATGCAGTATAGTGGACACTACTGGCAGCAAAATGCATGTGGAGGATATACTTAGCATGATTACACATACAAAAGGGGGTACAGGTAGATGTGATTGGTTGTTGACTGTGGAATGAAGGCTTCAGAGTTACAACTGCCTTGCCCTTGCTATGCTAAAGTACATTTGCTCATTACTGAAGAGCTCTAGACTTTGACACAGACAGTATTCATTTTGCCTACCAGACAGCTTGACATCATAGGCACAGTACATCTCAGTTCCATGGTACGGGATTACTACAATAGTGACTCCGACACACCTGCGTCAGAGGTGACATCAGAGCATGAGCCTACATGCATGCAGCAGCGTCTCACAGGTTGTTGCTATGTGGTGGCTACTGAACATGACACAATAACTAGGGCCATGTTGTAGGGGGTTGCATTTGTTGTCCATGCAAAAGTCCTGGCACGGAAGTACAGACGATGGTGAGGTGACAGTTCTCATGTAATACAGCAGACAGATAAGTGTGCACTGACAGCCCCATGTGTTCAGGTGCGCAGAATACATATTATAGCATAGTTGTTCGTGCAGTATTGGCCATGTGGTTACTGTACACAAGTCCCATACCTCTGCCTCCCCCTGTTCATGCAGAGACACTGGATATGGTGAGGAACAGAGTGCATGTCCCGGAAATGTCCGATGTCATGGCAGTGGAGTTGATGGTAAGGTGTTTGTTGCAGATTGTATGGTATAGTTGTTGTACAGCTAACTGCCCACTCCGTGCGAAAGCCAAGCATAGGTACGGTGTTGAACATCAATGTTCAATTGGGGGTATTGAGTCGGGGACCGATGAATTGACAAGTTGTCAGGTATGCGATACCTTCCAGCAGGGCATCCATGGCATTGGTGGTAAACATGGATGCCATCCAATGAAGAGGATGGTGGCTAGCAACGTGTTCATCGTAAGTTGTCCCTTGTAGAAGCCTGATGGGACATGTTGGATGACATTCGATGAAACTGTGATCCAGAATACGTTGTGTGGAGGCACACTGGTCCCATTGCAGTGTGTGTCCGATTGCAGCCACATACGCCATGCCCCCATACACTGAACAGATCCTGTCGTGGGCGTCCAGGGGTGCAAACAAGTGTACCAAGTCCGCCTTTGGACATGCCGGGTTGGAGAGACATAAATCCACAGGACAGTGGAACGGACACCTCCGACAGTAGAAAACGGGGATGACGCAGCTGAACATTGCAATGCGGTAAGTTACTCGGTAACTTACGTTCAGCATAGCCAGATTTTCACAGCCCACTATCTGTAGCAAGCTCTCAATGTACAGCTGCATCGTAGTTGGGAAGCAGTGGTGCAACAGCCATTTTGCTACAGGGTGATGTGATGGCGTGCTCCGGCTGCCTGTGCAGTCAGCAGAGTGCAACCTCCGACGATGCTGGGAATTCTGGAATGGATGTACGGCGGCAGGACCTGGGTTATAGGTTGGGCGGAGGACACAGGCCCTCATCCCACATGCTTCAATGAATGGTCAAGGCCAGTGGTGTCTGACTCTTTCCAGATTACTTGCATTTGACCCACATGGAGGAGTGGTATAATTGATTTTTCTGTTATTATCTTTCTTTCATGTTGGGCGCTATCTGCCAGTGGACGGTTTACTCTGCATGGCTCTGTTTGGCTTCTTGTTGGTACAATGGCTCCATTCTCCTGCATAAATTGTTGCAATGTGATTTCAGAGTAGGAATGGAAGGCCATTCAGTGCTATCTGCTCTCCCGTGTGTGGGCGGGACACTGCGTTTCCGCTATACATTGGGGCTTCTGTGTGGGTGTAGTAATTGGAAACACCTGTTCTCAGGCAGCAGGGTTTTTCAATTTTGTACATTGCATGGCTTGATATTGCGAGCAGGATGGTATAGGTATTTTTGGATGAGACTGGCGTGCCTTTTACGGACAATGTCCATATTCTGCGCTGTTATGTAGCAGCCGCCGTGTGCTTCTCCATTTTTTGCACACAAGGGTGTGTCCTATTTTGCCATCACATTACTCTGCTGTTCGGGACACTTGTGTGACATCAAGTTGACAACTGTGAGTTGTCGGTTGGGGACATGATTGATGCAGGAAGGCCACGTGACATGTGCCTTCCGGGTGGGGCTGGTGTGTGGGGTGTGTAGTTGTGACCCTGTGGTGTTTGTGTGCAGCCCATGCATGGCGCTGTCGTTGGCCTCTGCGTTGTGCGCATGTGTACCTGCGTCATCGCCGCTGCGCTGCGGTGCCGTGACGGGGACGTCACTTCCTGGTCAATCAATCAATCAATCAATCATGTCACTTATAAAGCGCACTACATACCCACGAGGGTCTCAAGGCGCTGGGGGAAGAGGGAGGTGGTGCTGCTACTGATCGAAGAGCCAGGTCTTGAGGAGTCTTCTGAAGGCCAGTAGGTCTTGGGTCTGTCGGAGGTTGGTGGGGAGGGTGTTCCAGGTCTTGGCGGCGAGGTGGGAGAAGGATCTGCCGCCGGCGGTCGTTGTCCGGATGCGGGGGACTGTGGCGAGGGCGAGGCTGGTCGAGCGGAGCTGGCGGGTGGTCCCGGGTAGTGGGTGCCCAGGATGTTGCGAGTTGTTTTATTTTTGACAGGTGGGACATGTGTGGGTACAGTGGTGGATGTGTCCTGTCCACACAGGGGTGTCTGGGGGGGCCATGTACAGTTTTTCCGCCCTTGCATTGTGTGCAGTGTTTGCGTGCCCTTGTTGTGTGTCTGCCTACCTGCGTCGTCGTGGCGCGTTCACTCCTAGGTGGTGCATCAGGTAGAGCATGGGGATGGCCTGGAGTGCAGGATTCATCTCTGGGTGGGCCGCCTTTTTAGTCTCCGTACTGAACAGTCGGGTTTCCGCCTTGGTATCTCGTGCGGTGTCTCTTTGCCGGTGAGGCTGTTTGGTTGTGGCATCGTAATTTGTACGCCGGGCGGTACGTCATTTCGTCGGACGGTGTGTCTCCATTGGCTCGCGCCGCTATGTAGACGGGCGCACTTTGATGGCGGGCGGCGTCGCAGGCTTACGGGCGGTGTTTGCCTGACTTTTCACATCCTAATTTTGCGGGCGTGTGGGCCGTTGCTGGCGGACGGTAACTAGCGGTTTTTGCCTCCGACAGCACGGCGGTTGTGCTTCCGCCCGACATCGTAATGGGCCCCTTAGATTGCTTGTTGAATGAAGAGCGAGCTTCTCATGGCAGACATGCAGTCATCTTAAATGAATGTTACTGCTGTCTCTGTAGGTTTTTGTTTTCAAATGTTTTAATTGGGATTTTTAGGTATATCGAGAATACAGTGTTGTATGCAGGATCATAGAGATACGTATATAGGTGGATATTGTACATAAATCGTACATTCATTCTTTGCATAGTGGCTGGATGTATTCTGGAGCCAATATTATTGATTGTTTAAGTGCATGTATTGCTCATATTTGGTTGGGAAGCAGTAAAAGCAAAAAATATGTGCCGAAAGATGGACTGAAAGTAGCAAATATGAAGGTTAAAATCTCAAAGTGAGTATGTTTGAATGCATTTTACAGTCTACATTCAGTATGCTATAGGCCTCTAGTTTTTGGTTTCCAGTGGGACAGTTTCTTCCTTATGACTCATCACAATGGTGCTTCTCATGCAGTACCCGTGATCTTTTCTGAGGGAAGACTTTTGTAAAAGCTCACTCAAAACCTGTTGGGCCCTGGAGCCTTTTCTGATAATTTCTTCCATTTCTTTTAATTTAGATAATGTAGACATAAATTGTTAATGTAGTTTTAGCAGTCTGCCATCGAGGGCCCATCTCTGGGGTTGTATAGATTTGAGCACAATTTATGAAATCAAGATAGGATGTTTTGAGTATCTGATTATCCCTCTCGGCCTCTATCAATATAGTGTGCTCTACCTGTTCTAGGGGCTATATATCCACCTGGCTTCTTAGAGAGTAGTAGAAAGAAAGAGGTCAGAAAGCAAAATAGAAGAAAGAGAAAAGAAAAGAGAGGATATAGAGATAACAAGTTCTATGCGAGAACCTAAACCTCCTACTCTTTTTGCTCTCCCCTTCCATAAGAAATTAATGGAGGCTTTGAGGGGCCATAGCTGAAGCAGCTGTATCCCGTGCAGGAGAAATATAAAGATTTCAGGGTGTCCATATGTGTCCACGTGGAGCAGCATCCATTGTTTGCATCACACTTTTACGTTTAGCATCTTTACTTAGCTTTAACATTGGATTTGGTAACTGAAGTTGCAACTTGTGTGATGATCAGCAACAAGAAACCCAAACAATGCCTTAACCTCACAGATGCAAACAGGGTTTGAGTTGTGGAGTATTCAAGGTTTATGTATGTGTGGTGACTGCATACGGTGGTATGAATTTATGTATTAGTATGTATGTATGTGGGTCTGTATGTATGTTTGTGGTGTATGTATGTGCATTGGCATCTATTTGTCTTCATTTGTGTATGTCTGTATGAGTGTATGAATATGCATACATATGGAACTCTGCATTTGCAGTTAAGCAATAGGTAACTGGGTCTTAAAGGTTAAACAAGAGTCCACTAATTATGAGAAGGATAACACGCTGGCATTCATTTTCTTTAATCACCAGGCTTACCAACAGTTTCTTATAGTATTTCCACCTTTGAGGAGACAACAAGTTAGGGGCCGATTCCGATCTCGGCCGGTAGGGCTCCGAATCGGATTCGGCTTTACCGGATCTGATTCGGAGCCCTATTTCCCGACCGAATCGTACGTGCGTCCGGGCGAGCGAGTACGATGCGTGCGCTCGCGAAATCTCCGACCGACTCGTTCGCAGGACCCGACCGCTCCGACCGACACGCACGGGGACGACTCGCACCGCGCAATGGAGACGTTCCCCGGCCGGGTAAGTACGATGCGCACCTCGACCGCTCCGACCGACTCGCGCAGTCCGGCTCCAAGGAGCTGTCGGAGCCGCACTTTGGGGGTCCGTGTCAGACCCCCTGGAAGCGTAGGCACGCGAGTCGCACACAGGGGGAGCCATGGGTCCCCCTACACGTGCATGTACGGCGCGACCCGCATCGACGCGAACACGCTGTAGGGGCGCCCTTGTTCGCGTCGTGTCCATTGAGTCAATGGGAGCCCGTGTACGCGTCGTACGACTGGCTCCCATTGACTTCAATGGGAGTCCGACCGAATCGAGTCCGATGGCATACGTGCGCATCGTACTCGTTCGGTCGGGCTGCCAGGGTCCGATTCGGTCGGAAATCTCTCCGAGTCCGGCTCGGTCGGAGAGATTTCCGGCCCGAATTGGAATCGGCCCCTTAGTCTATGAATTTCCCTCATCAAGGCATGAGGGGCTTCCCGAGTCACTGGCTGGTATATATGTAGAAATGTATGTTGGTATGTGTGGCTTTAAATGTTCATCTGCCAGAGGCCCATTTCTATTGTGATAAGTTGTTGATGAAGGGTTGACTGGGTCCTTGAACACAATAGTTTTCCCTCCATGAGTGATTCTTAGCCTCGATGGGCCAGTGAGGACATTCCCAGGACCTTGTGGATCCATGATTCTGGAAGGCCGTTCTGGAGCTTGCATCTTTTTCAGAGTTTTCTGATAGTCTGAAAAATCGTACATCCCCGCCCTCCCACCCCCTTCTGTTTATGTCCTTCAAGTCTGTAACCTCTCTAGCCAGGAGTCCAATATTTTGGCCATGATGTCTGCTTTCTTTAGAAACACTCTTTGGGCATCATCTGCCCTGCTGATTCTTGACTCTACTTCATCTAATCTTTGAGAGGTTTTTCAAGACATCTCTCAGACCTATGGCAAGTCTGTGTTTGTTTTAGTACTTTGAGGTATCTCATGTAGTTAATACATACATTTCAAGATGAAATCAAAATTGTCATTAGAGTCTGCTTTCTGGGATCAGTGGCTCAGTATGTTTTCTCTTATGACCACCGTTTCTCCTTCTGACCAGCCATAGTCACCTATATATTTCTTGAGACTGTGGTGAAGGACTTGTTCTTGTGATTGACTTATTACAGCGAGAAATGCATAACAGTTGTCACCGAGTTGTTCAGGCATGCCACCTTCCCTTCAGACCTTTGAGATGTCAAAGCGGGGTATCTCAGATCCTTCCAGTTAATGCAAACTTATCTACAGCAGAAGTGTTCGGTTCACTGACAGAATATCAACCACAAAATGATAGATGTAAAAAATATCGAGGCAAAAATATAGAAAGCAAAAATATCGACTCCCCATACTTAAACAGGTAAGTACAAAAATATCAGAAAAATATATAATTTCCAATAATATAGTATTTATTAAATATCGGTTTTAAAATATATATATTTTAAAATATTAAAATAAACAAAAAATTAAATACTAACTTTAATTTATAAAAAAATAATTAAATGTATATTTTAACTAAAAAAACAAATACACTTATTTTAAAAAATGTAAACACACATATATATATAATTATATATATAAATATACATATATAAAAAATGTAAACTAGTATTTTAATTAATAATATAATTTTAAAATTCTTAAATCACATAATATCAAAAATATATGTAAACGTATTTAAATGTACCAAAAACATAAAATATTTAAAAAGGGAATCAATGTAATTTAAAATAAAAATTAAACACACATATTTTACAATTTAATTTAAAATAAGTTACAAACAAACTATATTGCAAATTACAATATTATTATAATAAATCAAACACATAATTATATAAATTACAACATAAAATAAATTACTACTAATTAAAATAAATACATATACCTTTCACACCACATTAAAAAGAAATCCTTTTTCTACTAAATAAATATAAAAACAATTAATCCCACCTAAAACAACACAACAGTAACAAAATATTTTACACCACAGAAAAATAAGATTTACTATTCTAACTACAATAAATATAAAATTACAAAAAATATAACATTACAAAATACTACAATTTACTATTTCCACTACACTTAACACAATAATAAAATTTATAATTAGCAAAAAAAGCAACTTCCACTCAAGTTCGTGCAACAGTAGGGAAAGTGTTGGATAGCAGAGGGGTAAAAATTACTATTCCCACTCCAATGAGTGCAACAGTAGGGAAAGTGTTGTGCAGCGCAGGGCTAAAAATTACTATTCCCACTCCAGTGAGTGCAACAGTAGGGAAAGTGTTGGATAGCGGAGGGGTAAAAATTACTATACCCACTCCAATGAGTGCAACAGTAGGGAAAATGTTGGATAGTGGAGGGGTACAAATTACTATTCCCACTCCAATTATTGCAACAGTAGGTAATATGTTGGATAGCGGAGGGTTAAAAATGGCTATTCCCACTCCAATGAGTGCAACAATAGGGAAAATGTTGGATAGGGGAGGGGTAAAATTTACTATTCTCAAGCCAGTCAGTGCAACAGTAGGAAAAGTGTTGGATAGCGGAGGGTACAAATTGCTATTCCCACTCCAATGAGTGCAACAGTAGGGAAAGTGTTGGATAGCAGAGGTATACAATTTACTATTCCCACTCCAGTCAGTGCAACAGTAGGGAAAGTGTATTCCCACTCCAATCGGTGTAACAGTAGGGAAAGTGTTGGTTAGCGGAGGGTAAAAATTACTATTCCCACTTCAATGAGTGCAACAGTAGGGAAAGTGTTGAATAGCGGAGGGGTAAAATTTACTATTCTCACTCCAGTCAGTGCAACAGTAGGAAAAGTGTTGGATAGCGGAGGGGTAAAAATTGCTTTTCCCACTCCAGTGAGTGCAACAGTAGTAAAAGTGTTGGATAGCAGAGGTATACAATTTACTATTCCCACTGTAGTCAGTGCAACAGTAGGGAAAGTGTATTCCCACTCCAATGAGTGTAACAGTAGGGAAAGTGTTGGATAGCACAGGGGTAAAAACTACTATTCCCACTCCAATGAGTGCAACAGTAGGGAAAGTGTTGGATAGTGGAGGGGTAAAAATTACTATTCCCACTCCAGTGAGTGCAACAGTAGGGAAAGTTTTGGATAGCGGAAGGATAAAACGTACTATTCCAACTCCAGTCAGTGCACCAATAGGAAAATTGTTGGATAGCGGAGGGGTAAAATGTACTATTCTCACTCCAGTCAGTTCAAAATTAAAAACAAACAAATTGTCATCAACAAAATACAAATATTTTTTTAAGTAAATACAAAAAAACATAAATATGTTAAAAATAAAAATATATTTAATAATAAAAAAATATATTATATTGTTAAATACATATCACAAATACCTGCAAATATTATATTAAATAAAAGAAAAAAAGAAATTTTAAACAAATAAATATTTTTATTTAGAAATTATTTAACAAAAGCATTAATTATTTCATACATTTAGTCTACTTACTTCCTATATCAAAAATAAAAAAAATGTATTTGCATAATTTACATAATTAATTTTCAATTAAACAAATATTATTAATTAAAAAACAAACTAAAACACATAAAATGTAATTAGTTTCCCAGCCTTTACACTTATAACACCCACAACCCAGACCTAAAATTAAACTGTAAAAAAATTAATTTCTCAATTTAAAACAAATTCAATTAATTAACTAATAGTATTTAACAAATAATTATAAAGTAAGTAAAATTAATGTACCCCCACCCTTCACCCTTATAAACCCAAGACCCACACACAAAAAATAATTTAACAATTACCCTAATTAAGTATCAATTTATTAATTAATATTATTTCTCAATTAATTATTAATTAAAAATAAATTACTTTCCACCCTTTACCCCTAAAAAGCCCACAACCTAAATTAATTATGCAATTTCTATATTTTATTGTCAATTAATTAATTAATATGAATTGCCAACTAATTATTAATTCATTAAAAATAAGTTACTTTCCACCTTTTACCCCTATAAACCTCCCAACCTGCACCTAAAATATACCCAAAAAAATTAGAAACACAATTAACATTATACAATCTCAATTAAATAAATATTAATAAATAAAAAATATTAATTAATTTATTATAATTAAATTACTTCCCACGCTATTCCCCTATAAACCCACAACCCGCTACGGAACTAAAAACGCAAATTTCAATTAAAATAAAATGAATAACTACTAAAAAGTTAACACATATATTAAAAAACATAAACAATACTTACACAAATAAATACATCACATACATTTAAAATATATATACTAAAATACATAACACTAATGAAAAAATTGATATTACTTACCGTAAAGTCGATATTCTTCACGATATCTTGCTATTGATATTTCTGTGTTACGATATTTGAAACTGGATAGTAGTCTAAGTCGACATTTCCAACTCAATATTTTGACTGAATACTGTGGACATGAAGGGGGCAGAGTGGAAACAGCAGGTATAGGCAAAGTGCTATTGGGGCATCTTCTAGGGGCAGCAAAAAGACTGATTACGTTAAATTAAGAAAAACAAATAACACCACCAGCAGATCTTTGGATAGAAAATCCCTCGAGAAACTGACACAATCTGATGGGCAATAGTAAAATATTTGAGAGAATCTGGGCCCCCCTTCAACAGTACCTCACCTCTCTGCCAATGAAACGGTCTATGCCAGGGTACACCCCTCTGCTGGGCATGGGACCATACTGACCACCGAGAGAAAGCTCCCGATCAAGAAAAGCATGGCAGAGGGTCAGGATCAACCCCAGTATGAAAATGGACGTAGAAAATAAGCTGCCCAAGGGCAAGGGGTGTGTGTTGTGGGGGAAGAGGGAGGGGGAGTGAGAGGGTTGACTTGTTGCTGTTTATTTTTCTTGTCATGCACTATACAAGCTGTAGGGGTATGGGGACATGGCTTGGGCACATGGTGATCTGACATGATACATGCTATTCCAGGACCTATTATGAGACAAGGCTGAGTTTATATAAAACACCAATAAAATTTGTTATACAAAAAGTGCTAAGTATGTATGAGAAGTTAGTAGATTGTGCACATTGTACCGGGTGGGTCGGGAGTCAGTTTGTTACTTCTTTGTAACATCCTCTGAAATTGTTCCCACTTGCATCTCCAAAAACACTCAGGGCCTCACTCCGATGTCGTTTGGAAGGCCTCCGAATCGGATTTGGCTTTACCGGATCCGATTCGTAGTCCTTGTTTACGACCGAATCGTACACAGGTCCGGACAAGCAAGTACGATGCGAAGATCGCGTAAGCGCCGACCGAATCGTTTCTGGACCCAAACCGATCCGTACGTCTCGTTTGTAGACGAATCATGCCGCGAATGGAGCCGATTTCCGACCAAGCGAGTACGATGCACGATTTGGACAGCCGCTTCGCCTCGGTCTCAGCGAGACGAAATGGCTGTTGGAAGCATACTTCGGGGGGCCGTAGCAGGCCCCCCTTCACCCGGGGACCTCCGAATCTGTCACGGGGGTGCCCACGGGTCCCCCCGATCCAGGCATGCACAGTGTGGTGGGCACCATGGGGTGCCCGCCACAGGGTGTACGCTTTTCCCCACCAACCCCTTTTCTGCTATGGGAGCCTGTGTACGCGTCTGTACACAGGCTCCCATACAGTTCAATTGGAGTCCGAGCAAACCGAGTCTGTAAGCCTACAGCAGCATCGTACTCGCTCGTTCGGACTCCCGGAGCACGTCTCGCTCAGAAAGCCCTCCGGATCCAAGTCGTACGGAGGGCTCTCCTAGCGAGATCAGAATCGGGCCCTCAGTTGGGTCCCTTTCTTGTCAATGCAATACGTACAGGTTGTAGTCAATGTGGCTGGTGCCAGGGCATTGTTATGTTTGGTGGGTTTGTCCCACCCGGTTAGGATACGAGGGGTGTGTCACTGTCGGCACCCGTGAATCGCAACGTGGTGGTTGAGACCTTGTAAAGGATGGGCCGGAACGGAAGGACGAAATAAAGGGGACCTGGGCCCGAGCTTCGTGGTTCAGAGACATACGACCACACCATGTGTGCATGTCATACTTTCACACAATTCTCAAGTGTAAGCCCTGTATCCATTAGCACTGTTCATTTCCCCGCCCTGAGAACCTAACAGGCATGCTACGATTAAGATCTGCTTCAAGGGTCCAGTGTTGGCTGCATTCCTTTTCTTCTGCAATCTCACTTAATCCTTCATTTGCTAGATTAATTTGAATTCAGTCTTCCAGTAATGTGAGATTTAAATGGTTAGAAGTTTTGTGAGGGCACTGTTGACGTTTGTGCTGGCATTAGCTTAGAGTTTTCAAGCTTGTGTATGCCTGGGCGGTTATGTGTGACAGCCAAGCACCATTTTATGCTTGCTTTAATAATCTTTCCTCTAGTACGATCTTGCTTACAGCACAGGGGATTGAAAGTACAGCTTGCTTCTAATGTAATCAGTCCGTGAGCAGTGTTTCCATTGCAGGGTCATGTAGAGCTTGCTGTTCCACCAGCTTGTTCCTTCACTGTTAACAGTGCTCATGTGGAGTGCCATTTGTGCCACAATTTTGTAGTGGCTCACCAATTTGTTCTAAAAATGCCGGTTTTGCAGCCTACAGCAAGGCTCTTATTTACCAGTTTCAACATACGCAAACCCCTGGCTCATCAGAGGTTTTGTTGTGTGCTGCAGGGCATCTGTCTACACTGTTGGGTGAAGGATGTGGGCTGATTGTCTCCCGTTCAGACAGAGCACCTGCCATAGGTAGCCATCTTCCTCGTGCGCTACCCAAGCCGCCCCCTGACTCTTTGTTTGTAGCATGGCAATTGAAATAAATTGTGATATTTTGTAGCTCAAAAAACCTTTTAGAATTTTATTTTAATACGGGTATTACAAATGACCCTGTCTTGGAAATTATATGCATATCCTTGTGTAGGTTTAGATGCTCTACCTAATTTGAAAGAAAAATCTTTGCTTAAAACTTTGATTAATCACTGTAGTGTAGTTCCTATTTCCCTAATAGGGTCTGCGCATTGGAATAATATAACCTATAGGTTTGACATAGGACTAAGGTCGGTATGTCCCTATCGATTATATTAAACTTAATTACCTGTGCCAGCTAGCTCAGAGGCCACTAGAAACTCCTTGAGAACAAGAAGGGAGTAGTTTCTGGCAACCGAAAAACATGACAACTTTGTTTCCCTTTTAGAAGCGGAACACGTCTCAGAATCGTGGAAACAATAGATAACAGTTTCACTCATTCAATCGTGCATGCTTAGTTTTTGCAGAGTTACACAGAAAGGAAAGACGGGCGTTTCAATAAAAAGGGTTTTATTGAACAGTCTTGTTTCTCGTGTAAGAGATATGTGCTGTTACGATCACAAGACAGTATGCAAGATAAATAATGTACAGCGTAAGCAGTAGAAATAAATAATACTGCGCTAGCATTATCTTTTAGCATATATTCACGTACATAAATAACATGAGCTAAAAATGCGAGTACTCATACGATGCGTCTCTAAGCTAGTTCTACCCCAGTGTACCTAACCTAATCTAGGTGTAGGAAAGAGTAGAAGTAGGTGGAGTATTCTCTAGTATGGTAGACTAAGAGTATGTGAAGTCTAGTATGCCAAGAGTCCCTCTAGGTTCTAGTCAGCTCCATACCTTGAGAATGAGAGAGGTGGGAATCTCCTGCCGGATCTTGGAACTCTAACACCCCGCAAGGGGAATCAGAACACTGGAAGCTGGATAGCTGGATTCTTTGCGTGCAGGGATGACAGCGTCTTCTCAGTGCGTCAGGCCGGGATACAGGCTCCTCTGAAGTCGAGGTCTCCTCTAACTTGCTTGGGCAAGGGAAGGTATATTTATACCTGGTAGGTGTCGAGGAATGTTAGCATTGACATGAAGTCGGACAGAGGAAGACGTCAGGAATGAACCCTTAAGGTATAACGGTTCATACATAATAGATGAGTTCTTGGAGAAATCAATAGTCCTGTGCTAGGGGAAACTCCCAAGGCTTAAGGGTCTGGTTTCTAAGAACTCGTTGTGACGTTAGGGTGGAAGGATGTCGGTGACCATGCCTGTATTTGGAGTGCACGGTTAATGCCTAAATAAGGACAGGGATTTCTATGCCTATATAAGGGCATGGCGAATTGTGCCTATATAAGGACATGATTCAGGAAAGCCTATATACGGACCCCTAAAGCGGAATACAACACCCACTCCATCTTCGAATGAACGATAATACTCAATGCTAAACATTATAAATGCTAAACATAAAATTGAGTACCACATATTGCTAAAAACATTTCTAAAAGCATTTTAAAAGAAGCTCAAAACTGTTGAAATGCAATAGGTACTGTACATTTAAAGCATAGTTTTCATTCTAAGCATATAACGGAAGTAAAATGCGACGTGAATGAAACAGTAATATATACATATGATGAAATGGTCGATAAGTTCTTATAATCAAAGCCATTGCATATCATGGAATCTAATGAAATTTTTTCTAGACAAGTAAGGTGACATTGTGTCCCTGGAAGTATTCAAAGAAGTCCTTTTTATAAGACTAGTTCTACTGTAAGCAGATTGTTCTTTTGCCATGTCATTTGAAAAAGTTCAATTCTGGGAAAAGTTCCAAGTTTGGAAAGAAAAAAAATAAATATATGAAGGCCAAATTTTCATTGATGCCCTGGTACACTGTGAGCCGAATCAAAGTCAGTGTATGGGTCTGGCGTAAACATTAGATCATCTATGTCAGTAGCCAAAACATCATCCACCGAAGTTGGTGACAGTTGGAACACTTCGTGTAGAAAATTAATTGCACAAAGATGTGAAGCAGCGCTGTCAACATTGGATGCCACAGCAATGTCCGTGTCTGTTGTTACCTGTGTGCCCGCTGATCCATCTCGTACCTCAGCAGCAGCCGGAAGCGTCTGTGAGATCTCAATGAATGCCGCCATCAGGATTGGAAGCTGCTGGGGACAACACACAGCATGGGCCGTTAACGGGTCCAGCAGAGTATCGATATCCGTTGGCATGACTGATGGGAGTGTTAGACAGATGTCTAGCACGCATTCTTCACCGCAAAACAGGCAGCGTAGAACAGGTAAGATGCAATCTTGCCAGATTGGTCTGAATGACAGGAACCACGTTGTATTAAGTTCCCGTAGGCGAGGCATGCCAAAAAGCTGTACTATTCGCTCACGGCATTTCCGTTCAAGGAGGGCTCTCTCCACATCGCTCAGAGTGATGTTGGCGAAGAGGCTTGCCATATCGTAGTAGGAGGAATAGAAACAGAATTCCTGCAACAAGTGCTAGAATTAACGGCACACCACCAAACACCGAATGTGCGAAGTTTGGGATGATTCCGAGGACAGCCTGGAAAGGTACTAATAGTCCGCAACAGATGGTCTTAAATACATGTACAATTCCGCTTTTATCTGACATGTTAAAGATACGTCCTATCATTTCTACGAAATGTATAGGGCAGTTTGTACTAATTAAAGCTTGTATCTCAGCCGAAGTCCTTGCAACTTGTAGATCATAGGTTTCTTTGGCCGAGGTCAAAGGCACTGATTGTTGTATAAGCATGGCTTTCATTCTGCTTAAAGTATCAAATCGTATAAAAGAGACATTCAACGAAGGCCATAAAGGCGACTCCCTGACTGTGTCTATTGGGGAAAACAATACTTGCATACAGCAAGTGACCCTGGAGTTGACCGTTACTAGATATGGGATGCCTGGCAACATGCCACAGCAACTCTGATCATTCAACATGAGGTAACTCCCACTAGAAAGTTGTCCAAATGTTGGATTAATTACAGCAGCTGGTGTACCCTGCTGGTGGCAGGACAAGTTTGCCACAGAACCATTACAAGCCCCGTGTAAAGAAATGTCCTGTCAAATCAGTGAACCGCTTAGTGCACTTTCACAGTGTGTACCGCTTAGAAACACTTCACGATCCCCACTCCAACATATATGTGTGTAAGGTAAATTCCAGGATGTCTAATGTATTCTTTACCCAACCTTTCATATTTGCCTGCTTGCATCTGTTGAAGGCAATACTGAAATTGAAAAGTAGTCACAGGTATACTAATTTTCCTATGAATAAGCCATTCTGTAACTGGTTTTTCTGCCACTGTGAACGGTAATTTTTCAAGTTTTTCAATGCTCAGTACTGTATACTTTGCTCCCCTTTGTGCCAGTCGATCTGTTTATCAGTTAGATTGTATTCTGCAAACAGAGCCGTTGTGTTGATAAAATGCCAAGGCACATAGCCCGCACGCAAAGATTGCAGCGTCTAGCTTAATAACATAATAGAACGTAATTGAGACTGGCCTTGCTGTAACATGGCTAAATCTTGTTCCAGTATGTCGATAGCAGAGGATACAATACTGTCCAATGAATAAATTCTGGAGGACAAAGTTGTTAACCCATTGTCGACCACAGAGAGAGTTTTCTCTAAATTAATACGATCAAGTTCACGTATTCGTTCTGCGGCCTCCATCTGTGACACCTTCCATGCTTCATTATAAACAGCATAGATGCCGGCATATATGAAACGTTTTTGACGCGGTTTTCTTGATCCAAGCAAGAATTCTCTACGGTCTGCGTCTTCTTTAACCCCTTCCCTGCGCATGACGGAACCACGCCGTCATGAGCCACGGGCGGCGTGTGCTCATGACGGTGTGGTTCCGTCATGCTGCGGCCGCTCCACCCACGCGGGACTGATTCCCCGCCTGTGCGGGTGAATTAGTGAGTGGGCGGGGTCGTGACGGAACCACGGCGTCATGAGCACAGCTCGCCCATGACTCATGACGGCGTGGTTCCATCACGAGCATGGCGGCGCCGCGCTCACCCCCCACCCCCCGTGCCGCGGTAGAATTACCGCCGCGGCCAAGGGGTTAAGTAAAGATAAGTGTTGTTTCACATCCTGAAGTGTAGATGTTTTCAGCCAATCGAGGCATAATTTTCCTACACTGTATGTTGTTACTACCCCCGGATGTTGTGTTTGGACGTATCTTGGGTCTGGCCTATGAATAGTAAACCCCCGTGTTTTATTCAGGAATCTATCTTGACAGTTGTTGGTGTCTGTGGGCCAGATCAACCATTTTCTCCAATCAGGATTTGTTCTGTTGAGTTGTAGTATAGTGTCAACTGTAACCGCTGCCTGTGTATTGTTATCACTTGCAGGTGTTGGTACAGAAGGATTTTTCATGTCTTTGATCTTGGCTAACCCAAGGCAAGACGTTTGTTGGACAGTGTCATTCAAAAACATTATTTGTTGAGGGACGATACAGGCTCTAAATAAAGCTTCTAACCCCTGCACTTGCCAATCTTTAGTACCCCAGACAGATTTTGTGTCTATAGTGTCTTTCCATAAGTCGAAACCCTGTCTAGACAGTTGGGCAATAAATGCTGCAGAGTAAATCTGTTTTGTATTCGTTAACATAGTTTTCAGTCCTGTTTTGTTGACATTTCTATAGTAAAATGTTTCTGGATCAGATGTATTGTATCCTGAAAAATATGGAAACTTTTTAGCAAATGTTTTTGAACTACCTTTTGGTGGCGTAGGACAATGCTCCCATTGGTTAAACATAAACACATTCCTAGGCATTGCAGATTTATGCAAAAAATGATGACCATAGTGGTTATAGCAATACAGCTGTTCATAGTCTGATGAACCCTCTAAATATTCATTATTAGAAAATGCAGCAGATTTTTCTAGCTCAAACATTATATTATTTACAGACTCATAGTCCCAATCATCTGAAAAGGTACTGGATAAAACAAAATCACTTAGTGAGATCTTAAATAAATGTGGAATGTTCAAATGTTCCGTCGGGCCAAAGATATCGAAATCTGTTTTGTCCCACACTATGCCATCCTGTATAGGAACGGCTGTGATGTTCACTACAGACAAGTCTCTTGTTTCACGATGGGATGATTTGTGAGGTTTCAAATATAAGTTCACTTCTTTTCTTTCAATGTCCAAATGGATGTATCTGCCATTTATAAGCACGCTCATAGTCATAATCAAAGCTAGCCAAAGCAGGAAGAAAAATATTCCAGAAATAACCCAAAGTTCAATCCATGGTGAAACTAGATAAGTCTTTTTCAAAAAATGCAAAAGTCTTGTACTTGCTGTTGAAAAGTTTTTGATGCTGGCAACGTCTCGGGCTCACTCGGATCCTCAGAAAACGAATCAAAGTTAATGAAGTAGCCAGAAGCATTCCTGTCAATTGTTGGAATTGCATCAGGATTTGTTGAAATTGATGGAACCAGTTGATCACGTGCTACATTGGTGTAGACAGGTGTATTTGGACAAACTGATGCTTGATTTTCAAGAGGGATGAGTTCCATGGCATTGTTGCTTAGTCCTTCATCTGTTACTGCTGAATTCCCAATTGTTATTAGTCTTTCAGTCTGAACCTCTTGGATAGTAGCGAGAGGAGTGTGTCTGCTACTAGGTCGGAGTCCACGAGGCCTACTACTTAGTATTGGCCACATACTGTGGTTTGATGAGGTCGATGGACACAAATCTTTTCTCCTTTTTTCCAGCAAGGGGAGGCAGAAGTACTGTTCTTGTTCCGTGTATGGCTAGGACAGGTACTGGTTGTCTGTAAGAAGGTCCAAATTCCTTCTTGTCCGCAATTTTCTCTCTGACTAGATCCCCAACTTTTAGAATCCAGACAGGCCTTGCTGGGACCGCCGGTTTTTCCCCAGTGGTGGTTGGCTGTAGGAATACGTTGCTTTGTTTCGTTCTTAATTCATTTAAGTCCTGTAAAACAGCCAAACGATCTTTGATATCAAAGGGTTTATTTTCCACCACTGTGCCACTGCATTCCAGATCGGGCACCCACATTCTTGTCCCAAATAGAACCTCATATGGAGTGACCCCCCCTAGAGAACTTCTTGGCAAGTTATTTAATGAGCGTTGGACCCCATAAAGATGTCTGACCCACCCATCACCTGAACCTAATACCCTAGCTGTTATAGACTGCTTTATGTCCCGGTTTTTCCTTTCCACAACAGAATTTCCCTCAGGATGAAACGGAGAGGAGTACCGCAATGCAACGCCCAGACTGGCCATGGCGTCTTTGTAAGCCCGAGAGCTAAACGCAGGGCCCTGGTCAGAATGTAGCGTGCCTATTGCGTATGTGCCGATAAAGACTCGCAAATCTTTTATAACAGTTCGAGCGTCAGCCGAGCGCTGAGGCCATATCCATAGGAACCTAGAGCAAGAATCCACTGCGACCATGATATATTTATAGTTACCGTCCCTTTGCAGGGGACCGCAGTGGTCCAGGTAAACACAAGCTAATGGTTTGTCTGAAATTAACAGGGGTGTCTGCGCAGGACGTTTCACTGTGGAGACTTTCATCTGTTGGCATATTTCACATTCCAGAACATAGTTCTTGGTCTGCTTCCTAATGCCAGGCCACCAATATCTTTGTGTTAGTAAAGATACTGTTGCAGAAATGCTTGCATGGGCAGAAGCTATCCCTTCGTGTGCTGCTAGGATTAGTCCTAATCTGCATTCCTTGTTTGGAATTACCCTATCCCCCACTCCAGGGATTCGAGCAAAAGGAACGTTGTTCGCATCAATTACATAGGAGTACTTGAGTGGAAACTTTTTTGGTAACGCTGCACTACTGCCTTTGCTTGAAGCATTGACAGCCAACATTATCTCAATGTCTATTTTCGTTTTTGAACGAGTGATCGCAGCTACGGAAGCCGTCTGAACAGCCCCCTTTGCGGCTTCGTCAGCCAATGAATTCCCTGCAACGTGAACGCCATCACGTTGATGACTCAGTGTGTGTATCACGTGTGCCTTTGGTAGTTCACTTTTTAACTGAACTACTTGTTCCCAAAGCGTTTTATGCTTTATTGTGCCACCTTTTGCATCTTTGAACCCATTTCCAAGCCAAGTTTGTATATATTCATTATACGACTGTACACAGTAGAAAGAATCGCACACTATGAGTGTGGGGAATTCTCGATCTGTACTTTCAAGTGCCAGTTTGAATGCTTGTAGTTCAGCTCGCTGAGCTGTGCAATCTCCTAGAGACTGGGTTTTTGTGACCATAGGCCTGAAGTTGCCATCACGCATGCGACTTTTAACGATTGCACATGCTGCACTGTAAGCTTGCTTACTTCCTGTTGCGGGTTGTGTGGATCCGTCAGTGTAAATTATGAATTCGTACTGATCGAGAGGCAGAATCTCAGTAGGCAGAGGACATTCATGTTCATATTGCAGGAACGCTTGTGTTTTTAGATCGGGATCAAAAACATATTCAACATCTGTTGCAGCAAGAGAATTAACCCATTGTATCCATCTCGGATGTAAAGCTTTAGCATTTGGAATGCTCGCTTTTGTAACCGCCTCTAAGGCCGGAACAGGGGTTACGACACTAATGCGTTTCCCTTGGGCTAGAGCTCTTTCTTTTGCTACTGCAGTTTGAACTGCTGTCAGAATTTTTTCTGTTGAAGTGAAGCGCATTTCTGCTTGTGTATACAAGTGTGATTTGTATGCAATTGGTATCTTTTCACCCTCATTAAATGTTAAGTAGGTGAAACCGCATTGACCCGAAATTATTCGGATCACTAAATTGCGTTGACTTACGCGTGTCTGTAAGTGATTTGTTGCTAACATGTTAGCTTGGAGTGAACGCAGGATCTCTGTGTGTTCCTGTGTCCAATTTTTGATTGAAAAATCAGGTTTGATTAATGCGTAGAGAGGTTTAACCCTTTCCGCGTAGTTCAGATTGTATGTTCTTCCAAAATTGAGGAAACCCAAGATGAATTGTAAGTTTTTTAGCGTTTTAGGAGGTTGGAGCAGCGCACACCTTTCTAAAAAGTTGGTTGCCAAGCTCTTGCCTTCACTTGAAAGCTCATATCCTAGAAACAGGACATTGAGATGGGCAATTCTGAACTTTTTAAAGTTGAATTTGTAGCCCTCAGAGGCGAAGCCCAGTATAATGGTACTCACCCTGTTCAAGTGTTTTTCAAGGTCATCGTCTGTCAGATAGATGTCATCGACATATGACAGTGCCTCATTATCATAAATTTGTAGTAACTCCGTTACCCTCGCTGAGAATAACCCCGGGCTGTTCTTGAGTGGAGAGGTGTGGTGCAGCGGCCAGGGCAGCTGACTTCGGAGCACAGGGTTCACGGTTTGATCCCCAGCTCCGGCGGCAGCTCAGCTCAGCACCATGTGACTCTGGGCAATAGCTCACTTAATTTCCACGACGGCCCCCAGCGCCTTGAGACCCGTTGGGGTGAGTAGCTGCGCTATATAAAAACGGACTTACTTGAACCCTTGTGGGAGTCGACAAAATTGACGCTGGGTCCCCATTATTGAGAAAGCTGTTAAGTACCTGCTTTCAGGTGCTATGTTTTGACAAAAGAAACCATTTGAGATATCTAATGTGGTTTTATATTTTTTACGCACAATGTTATTCATTAATGCTGTACTATGTGCATTTTGTACTGCAAATGTTTTAGAACAAGTGTTCAAGTGTCTGTAGTCCAAAACTAGACGATACGAATTGTCTGGTTTGGAGACAGGAAACAAAGGATTGTTCATTGAGGAGGTGCATGTTTCAATCACCCCTTGGTATTCAAGTTGATCTAAAATCTCCCTGACCTGTTTTTTAGCTTCTTGCTTTATTGGGTACTGCCTTTGTGCAGTAGGTTCATTTTCAGATGTATTTTATCGTGAGGTGAATCCTCATCCCATCCTACATGATTTTTGTATAATGCTGGGGCCTGGGCAACTGCCCATTTCCTGGCATAAGTATATTTTAGATGAATTTGAATATGGTTAGAGAAGGCAGGCATAATAATGTCCTCGCCATGTGGGCACTCCCTGACAAATTGTGGTGGCCAGTCTTTTTCTGCTAGAAGTATGTCATAGCCCCTTGAAAGTTTTTCCCAAAAGAGTGCTTTCACCTGTCTAGGTATGTCTCCCTCCATCCGGAGTGTTATTTCATATAACTTTTGTGGAGTACTAACCCTGGTGTCTACAGTCTCAACTGTAATGTACTCATTCAAGTCCACTATCTCCAGAAGTTCCTTCAGGTTCTGGCAAGCTATTGTGACTTCTGCTGCACTATCCAGCATTGTCTGAGCCCATTCTCCGTTCTTGAGTTGTGTTCTCAGTATCCTCGGCATGTCTGACCTTCAGACCTGCTACTTTCTTCTTTGAGAATTGAGGTTTTTATTGATTTTTCGGAACGTGTTTGTTGTCTTTCGATTTCACGCGTTCTTCTCTATGTTCTGACCGTCCTCTTCTTTCCGATGTCTGTGACGAGATCTGAAAGGTACGAGAGGAACATGTATCAGTATCTTGATACCTGTCAGGTTTTTTCAAATTATCCCTATTCCTGAGGTTATACCTCCTTTCAGAGGGCTCCTTTTGAGGAGACCTACCTCGGGATTGAGAACGCTTCTCGTTTGAATTTTGTTTATTAGTCTCCCACTTCTTTTTAGAAGATGTAGGAGTTTGTTTAATAGAGTCCTTCTCAGGACTTTCAGATAGTTTCGGCTTCAATGGTCTTCCACCCAAACTATCTCTGCCTAATTCTGCATAAGATTGTTCTATTATTCTGGGTAGCTCTGTTTGATGTTCTGTAACATCGAATTCCCTTAATTTTTGGCGGATCGCCACTGCTGCTGCCTCCCCTTTAATATTAGATAATATTATTGTTTGAGACCTGGTCGAAATTTTTCAGTAATTTCATACCTAAATTCAGAGCAGGCTCTGCCCCGTATTCATTTTGAATTTGTTTCAGGACATCTGGTATTACCGCAATTGATGGAATACCATGTGTTTTAGTATAGATGGCAGCAAAGACTGAGCCCCAAGTGGTGCAGTCTTCCAGTTGTGGTGTGATCCCCATCGGTAAACAGATGGTTAGGATTCTGTGTTTCTCATACGGGCTAGTATTTGGAAATACTGCTTCGATTTGAGTAATTTTTTGAGCTATCCAAAACGGAATTTGCTCACGTTTTGTAGGCATTTTTCCCATGACTGCGTATAGAGTCTGTGGTGTAATTTTTAGTGCATTCCCCTGGTGAGGGGTTTGATTTGGAAGTGTTAATGGTGGTTGGACTGTAAAAGTCCGCATGACATATTGGACCAATTGTCTGTAGATTTTTATTAACTCTGTAGGTTGAGTAAGTAGTGTGAGAAGTTGGCCTGGCATATGCTGTCCACTAATTATAGTGGGCACCTTGCACAAGTCCAAACAACCCCTTATTGGAGATAGGTTAAAGACAACCTTTATTGAAAGCTATCCTAGTGGTAGCTATGGAGAGCAGCCTTCAGGCTAAGTCTTGAAGGAATGTAAAGCAGCTTGTTCTACCAGTCTATAATCTCTTGAGTGATCAAATGAAAGAGCACCACACCAGGTATATATTCAAAATATATGTATTTATTACTAAACACACCCCTCTAGTCTCATTATGAGGCTAGAGTTCGAAGTACATAAGTTATAAGTTATTTAAACACAGTAATAGCACAAATACACGTTTGGGCCCTAGGGGCGTACCAAACCATATACCAATAAAGTGGTATAAGAACCACGACTGAGCTAGACACTAGGCCTAGAGCCTCTAGAAGTGCTTGGACTACAAGGAACCACCCAAGGTAGTGACATAGGGGTCCCACGGGGGACGCGTGCAGTGTAGTAACACAGCCGCGAATCGCCGTTAACTTCTATGGAGAAAGTCGCGGTTTGGAATTTAAAGAAAAGGGACACTTAAGGAAGGACTTGGAGCAAACCCTTTGAGAACTAGGTCGTTCTAGAGTCTCTACCCACGGGAGCACCGGAGTACTCTTGTTACCTCACCCAGGGAAGCCGGGTGCATAGGTGCCTTTCGGGGTCGGGTTTCGTCGTCGATTTGAATGGCGATCTGCTGCAAAGTGCTGCTGGCGACCAAGTGAAAAGTGTCCGGGTGGATCCAAGGGTGGATCGGAGATCTGAAGAACCTGAAAGCAGAGGGGACAGAGTCTGGGTCACTAGCCAGTGACCAGGAAGGCGATGAGCAGATGCCCACCGATGTCGAGTGCTTCAGGTAGGTTGACGGTCGTCTTGACTCTTCAGCCACAAGGTCCAGGAGGCGTTGTCGGCGACCAGGAGCAGGATTCAGGCTGGTACACGACGTTTGTCGAGTGCTGAGGTGTCGGCGACCGGATTGGACCCAACAAGCCTTGGCAACGGCAAGTCTCGATGAAGATGAAGATTGACGATTGTGCAGACCAGCAAGGTCTGAGGAACTCACCCAGCAAGGGTAAGTGAGAGCAAGCCTGGAGCAACCAGGGAGCCCAAGTAGAAAAAGATTGGCCTTCGTGAAGGGCTACTAGCCAACGGGCTAGCGACCGCGAAGGAGCCTCGAGACGGTGCACGTGGAGCTGGCTCACAGGACACTCGTGGAGTGGAGGCCAGTGATCTTCGGTGCAGTTGGTGCTGGAGGCTAGGGCTACTCGGAGCCCAAAGCACGACTTCGTGGGAGACCCAGAAGAGGATGCACTTGCAAATGCGTGCGGTGTCCAGGGGTCACGGTTCCACGTTACCCACAACAGATACGGGCCTCAGCTTTGCTGGGGACTCAGGGCAGCCTCGGGGAAGTCTGGAAATCCACCTCTGGTGATGCAAAGACTTCGGCGTCCGGCGGGAGCTTCAGCGATGCAGACCGGACAATTGCTTCTTTGGTGCCTGCCAAGCAGGGGAGTCACTCCTTGACCCCAAGGGAGATTCTTCTGTCCTCTAATCTTTAAGTAGAGCGTCGAAGGTCCAGGATTCTGTGTCAGAGTTTCGTCCAGGGATAATCTAAAGTCCTAAGGACTGGGTTCCTATACTTATACTAAGTTTAGGGGTTGGACTTACTCTGTGGCCCCACCTATGGGTGGGTCAGGGCAGAGGGGTGGCTACACCCCTTTCCCTTTGTCCAGTTTGCGCCAAAGCAGGGGCTGCAAGCCCCTGATCCGGTTTGAACTGGGGTATGCACAGGGACACCAAATGTGCCCCCAGTGCAGGACTTCAAAGCACCCGAGAGTGCTCCCGCCCAGCCCCAATACACACTATCCTGTCTGGGGAGGTGGTCACACCTCCCTGGGACAGGAAACCTATTGTCCAGGCCTCCCCTGCCGGAGTTTCGGTCAGCAGCAGGAGGCCAGACTTGTGTCTGTGGCAGCAGCATCCATTTTGTGATGCCAGGGCTTGGAAAGTCAGTCCCGGGCATACCGGTGTGTACATGCCATTCCCTCTAGAAGGGTGGAATGCTACCCCCGCCGCCAGAACTGGCGGGGGGGGGTAGTATTCCAAGATGTTTGACACCAAACACGACATGTTTCCGTGCAGCCATCCCAAAGTTAGCATTTAACGCGAGGTTATAATGCGCTTAAGAGTATATGGTCAGGCTGCACTACAAACAGCATCAGAGAAGGGTCTCCGAACGCTGCAGAGGGGCCCTGCTCATGCAGGGGCACCCTCTCACATAGGAACCACGCACTCTGCCGTCAGGATTGATAAGGCCTGCCATAGGAGTGACTTATAGGCTTATATGTGTGTATGTATATAGTGATATAGGTAGCCTATATCACAGTAAGGGTGCATGCACCACCTTACCCAGGCTGCAGTAGCAGACCTGTGGTGTCAGTTTGGGTGGCCTTCCAGGGGTGGCACAATACATGCTGCAGCCCCTGGTAGGCCTCTGAGGTACCTATGCCCTGGGTACATAGTATACCATATACTAGGGACTTATAAGGGCACTCCAGATTCCAATCAGAGATGTGCCCAAGGCACATGGAAACCATTTTAGAGAGGAAGCAGCTAGGCTGGGGTTCTGATTAGCAGGGCCCCAGCCAGACTAAGGTCGAAAAACAGTGAAGGATCAGCAAAAAGTGGGGGTACCCATGTGAAGCAGATCCTACTCTCCTACACAACCCCCCCCCCCCAAACGTAGGGACATTAAACTAACCTTGCCCAGTGAAGTCTTCATGTTCTAAGTGGAAGTACCTAGAGAGTCTATCTGCATTGGCATGGTTACTCCCAGGTCTATGTTCCACTGTGAAGTCCATCCCCTGTAGGGAAATTGACCACCTAAGCAGTTTGGGGTTTTCACCCTTCATTTGTTTTAGCCATAAGAGGGGCTTATGGTCTGTTTGAACAAGGAAGTGAGTACCAAACAAGTATGGCCTCAACTTCTTCAGAGCCCAGACCACAGCGAAGGCCTCCCTCTCAATGGCTGACCAACGTTTCTCTCTAGGGGTCAGCCTTCTGCTAATGAAAGCTACTGGCTGATCCTGACCTTCTTCATTCAATTGTGACAGTACAGCCCCTACCCCCAATTCAGATGCATCAGTTTGAACAATGAACTTCTTGGAGTAATCAGGACTCTGTAGAATGGGAGCAGTGCACATGGCCTGCTTCAGGTCATCAAATGCCTTTTGACAGCTAACTGTCCACTGAACCTTTTGGGCATTTTCTTGGAAGTTAAGTCATTCAGGGGTGTCACTATTGATCCATACCCCTTGACAAATCTCCTATAGTACCCAGTCAGGCCTAAGAAGGCTCTCACCTGAGTCTGGGTAGTTGGAGCAGTCCAGTCCATGATGGTCTGGATCTTGCTCTGCAAGGGTTGAACCTGGCCTCCACCCACAAGGTGACCCAGGTACACAACCTGACTCTGCCCTATCTGGCACTTGGTGGCCTTGATAGTCAGGCCTGCCTTTTGCAGGGCCTGTAAAACATTTCTGAGGTGGACCAGGTGATCCTCCCAGGTGGAGCTAAAGACAGCAATATCATCTAGATATGCTGCACTATAGGCTTCCAGACCTGTAAGGACTGTATTCACCAACCTCTGAAAAGTGGCAGGTGCATTCTTCAGACCAAAGGGCATCACCACAAATTGATAATGCCCACTAGGGGTTGAGAATGCTGTTTTTGGCTTTGCATCATCAGCTAGTCTGATCTGCCAGTAGCCAGCTGTCAAGTCAAATGTGCTTAGATACTTGGCTGAGGCCAAAGTGTCTATTAGCTCATCTGCCCTTGGTATTGGATGGGCATCAGTCCTAGTGACTGCATTGAGACCCCTGTAGTCCACACAAAACCTCATCTCTCTTTTTCCACCACTGGTGTGAGGTTTTGGCACAAGGACCACTGGACTAGCCCAAGGGCTATCTGAGGGTTCAATAACTCCCAAATCCAACATCTTCTGGACTTCAGTCCTGATACAGTCCCTGACATGGTCAGGTTGCCTATAAATCTTATTTTTAATAGGCAGACTGTCCCCAGTGTCCACTTCATGAGTGCACCAGGTGGTCTGACTTGGAGTCAGTGAGAACATGTGTCTGAACTGATTGAGCACCTGTCTACAATCAGTTTGCTGCTGGGTAGTGAGGCTGCCTGCCAAGGCTACACCATCCACTGACCCATCATCAGGGTTCTGTGAGAGCAGGTCAGGGAGTGGGTCACTCTCTTCCTCCTGTCCCTCATCAGTAGCCATGAGCAGGCCCATGTCTGCCCTGTCCACATATGGTTTTAACCTGTTGACATGGAGAACCCTGTGGGGACTCCTGGGTGTTCTTAGGTCTACTAAGTAGGTAACCTCACCCTTCTGCTCAACAATGGTGTGGGGTCCACTCCATTTGTCTTGGAGAGCTGCTGGGGCCACTGGCTCCAACACCCACACCTTCTGTCCTGGCTGATAAACAGTCAGTACCGCCTTTTGGTCATGCCAGGCCTTTTGAAGTTCCTGGCTAGCCTCAAGGTTTTTAGTTGCCTTTTTCATATACTCAGCCATCCGGGAGCGGAGACCAAGTACGTAGTCCACTATGTCTTGCTTTGGGGGCTTGAGAGGTAACTCCCATCCTTCCTTCACCAAGCACAGTGGACCCCTGACAGGGTGACCAAACAAAAGTTCAAAAGGGCTGTAGCCAACCCCCTTTTGAGGCACCTCCCTGTATGCAAATAAAAGGCAGGGCAAGAGTATGTCCCATCTTTGCCTAAGCTTTTCGGGGAGCCCTTTAATCATGCCCTTCAAGGTTTTGTTGAATCTCTCAACTAAACCATTGCATTGTGGGTGATAGGGTGTGGTGAACTTGTAAGTCACTCCACACTCCTTCCACATTGCTTTTAAGTATCCAGACATAAAGTTAGCACCCCTGTCTGATACAACCTCCTTAGGAAAGCCCACTCTTGAGAAAATTCCCAGGAGGGCCCTTGCCACCACAGGTGCGGTAGTGGTCCTAAGGGGAATAGCCTCTGGGTACCTGGTGGCATGATCCACTACCACCAGGATAAACCTGTGCCCAGATGCTGTTTGGGGATCCATGGGACCAACAATGTCAATCCCCACCCTTTCAAAGGGAACCCCCACCACAGGTAGTGGTATCAGGGGGCCTTTGTAGTGCCACCTGCCTTGCCACTGGCCTGGCAGGTTACACAGGAGCGACAAAACTCCTTGGTGTCTTCAGACATGTGGGGCCAGTGAAAGTGAGGGACAATTCTGTCCCAAGTCTTGTTCTGGCCCAGGTGACCTTCTAAGGGAATATCATGGGCTAGGGTCAATAGGAAGCCCCTGAACTTCAGAGGTATAACCAACCTCCTGGTAGCACCAGGCTTGGGGTCTCTACACTCTGAGTACAAGAGTCCATCATCCCAATACACTTTATGGGGACCACTAGCATTCCCAGCAGCCTCAGCAGCAGCTTGCTGTCTGAGGGGTTCAAGAGAGGGGCAGCTCTGCTGCTCCTGGCTCAGATCTGCCCTGGAAGGTCCCCCTGTCCCCAAGAACTCAACCTGTTCAGGTTCAAGCTCCTCTGGGACAGTTCCTTCCTCAGGACTGAGATCATCCCCCTCAAGGGACTGATCTTCCTTCTGAGCCAAAGGGGAAGGCACTGCCTTTACCCTACTACTCCTCCTCTTGGAAGGCACTTGGTCCATTATTCCAGAATCCAAGGCCTGTTCAGTGCTAGACATTTTGGCTTGTGACCTGGTCACAGCAAACACATCTGCAGGGATCCCCAGCATTTCTGCATGGGTCCTGAGCTCCACTTCTGCCCAAGCTGAAGTTTCTAAGTCATTGCCAAGCAAGCATTCAACTGGTAGGTCTGCACTTACCACAACCTTCTTAAGGCCAGTTACCCCTCCCCAGGAGAAGTTAACAACTGCCAGAGTATGGTCTGTTCTGACATTGCTAGCATTGGTCACTTGGTACATCTCACCAAGTATAGCTTGCCCAGGATTCACAAGGTCTTGTGTCACCATGGTGACACTTGCCCCTGTGTCCCTAAATGCCAAAGCCTCTCGTCCATTGATTAAAGGCTGTTGTCTGTACTTGCCCAGATTACTGGGACTCATAGAGGAGGTCATATCCATGCCTCCATCACAGACTAGGACAGCCTGAGTGAGTTCTCTGACTAGGTCAGAGCCCATCTCAGTACCCAGGGTCAACCCTACTAAACCCTTGGTTGTAGTACTCCCACCACCAACTGTAACTGCACTAGGGGGAGCAGGTGCCTTAGGGGCATTGGTGGGGGCTGGAGTCGAGTCTTTGGACTTGGTGCAATCACTGGTCCAGTGGGTCTTTTGCTTACAGACCTTGCACCATGGTTTTCTTTAGCCTTTCCCTTTGGTAGACTGTGAATCCCCACCTGAAGAAGAGTTTTGGGGGCCTTGTGAAGACTTTTGATCTTTACCCTTCTCCCCAACCTTATCAGAGTTCTTAGAATCTTGCTTCTTAGGGTCACCACCTTGGTTCTGTACCTTCTGCCTCACCCTGGTTCTGACCCATTTGTCTGCCTTCTTTCCCAATTCTTGGGGAGAGGTCAGATCAGAGTCCACCAGGTACTGATGCAACAGCTGATTTTGACAGTTATTCAGAATCTGCTCCCTCATTATCAGATTGTACAATCCTGTGAAGTCACACACCTTACTGCCCATCAACCAGCCTTCCAGAGCCTTAGCAGAACAATCCACATAGTCTACCCAGTCTTGAGTCTGTGCTTTTGGGCATCTCTGAACTTTAACCTGTATTGTTCAGTGGTTAGGCCAAACCCATCAATAAGAGCACTCTTCAAGACCTTGTAATTATCAGCATCCTCTTCTCTTACAGTGAGGAGCTTGTCTCTACCTTTGTCTGCAAAGGAGAGCCACAAGATTGCTGCCCACTGCTCCTGAGGGACCTTCTGTACTTTACAGGCCCTCTCTAGAGCAGTTATCCATTTGTGGATGTCATCCCCACTCTGGTAGGGAGGGACAATCTTGCTCAGGTTTCTATGGTCATAAGACCTTTCCCTATCTCTAGGGATATTGCTGCCACCATGGGACTCTAGTCCCAACTGTTTTCTTTCTTTGTAGAGATCTAGGGACTCCCTGTCTAGAGCCAATTGCTGCTTTCTGAGTTCAAGCTGGGCTTGCTCATACTGAATCAGCCTCTTTCTCCTCTCATGAGAGGATTCCCTCCTATGAGAGGAGACAGAGGTCCCTATTGAGGTGTCAGAGTGGTTAGACTCCTGAGAAGGAGATCTAGACCTTCTAGGCACACTCATAATCCTTCCTGGGGGGACAAAGTGGAGGTCATTCTGATCCTCCTCTTCCTCTTCCACAGGAGGGATTGGGTTTTCCAGAGGGTCATTGTCACCCTCCTGGTCAGTTCCAGAGGGGGGGTTGGGGGTGTTGCTACCCCTGGCCCCATCCTCATCTTCTGCCCCACCCTCTGCACCTGCCCCTTCAGTCCCTAAGGGCCTGTTGAGGTCATCAGCCATTAACATCTCTCTCAGATGTTGGGTGGTGGGACTTTGGCCTGTCTTCAGTTTCCTCACATTGCATATTGCTCTCAATTCCAAGAATGGGAGTGTATCATACTTGGAGGGAAGAAGCCCAGTGGCTTCTGGCAAGGACTCTCTGGGTCCTGGCTTTGAAGACATCACTAGTGAGGTGTGGTGTATGCACTACCTACTCTAGTGTGGCCTACTAAACTCTCTTGAGTTGTAGAAAGGGTGTGCTATCCCTTAACACACAACTCTAAGTTCAGTAGAACTTACTGTATACTAAGCTTAATTTATATGTACCTTAGGTACCTTTAGTGGTTTTCAGTTGATCAATTCAATTGAGATTATCTGGTAAAACAATAGCAAGCTGGAATCCCACACGCTGCACACCAATGTGAGAAGTTGGCCTGGCATATGCTGTCCACTAATTATAGTGGGCACCTTGCACCAGTCCAAACAACCCCTTTTTGGAGATAGGTTAAAGACAACCTTTATTGAAAGCTATCCTAGTGGTAGCTATGGAGAGCAGCCTTCAGGCTAAGTCTTGAAGGAATGTAAAGCAGCTTGTTCTACCAGTCTATAATCTCTTGAGTGATCAAATGAAAGAGCACCACACCAGGTATATATTCAAAATATATGTATTTATTACTAAACACACCCCTCTAGTCTCTTTATGAGGCTAGAGTTCGAAGTACATAAGTTATAAGTTATTTAAACACAGTAATAGCACAAATACACGTTTGGGCCCTAGGGGCGTACCAAACCATATACCAATAAAGTGGTATAAGAACCACGACTGAGCTAGACACTAGGCCTAGAGCCTATAGAAGTGCTTGGACCACAAGGAACCACCCAAGGTAGTGACACAGGGGACCCACGGGGGACGCGTGCAGTGTAGTAACACAGCCGCGGTCGCCGTTAACTTCTATGGAGAAAGTCGCGGTTTGGAATTTAAAGAAAAGGGACACTTAAGGAAGGACTTGGAGCAAACCCTTTGAGAACTAGGTTGTTCTAGAGTCTCTACCCACGGGAGCACCGGAGTACTCTTGTTACCTCACCCAGGGAAGCCGGGTGCATAGGTGCCTTTCGGGGTCGGGTTTCGTCGTCGATTTGAATGGCGATCTGCTGCAAAGTGCTGCTGGCGACCAAGTGAAAAGTGTCCGGGTGGATCCAAGGGTGGATCGGAGATCTGAAGAACCTGAAAGCAGAGGGGACAGAGTCTGGGTCACTAGCCAGTGACCAGGAAGGCGATGAGCAGATGCCCACCGATGTCGAGTGCTTCAGGTAGGTTGGCGGTCATCTTGACTCTTCAGCCAGGAGGCGTTGTCGGTGACCAGGAGCAGGATTCGGGCTGGTACACGATGTCTGTCGAGTGCTGAGGTGTCGGCGACCGGATTGGACCCAACAAGCCTTGGCAACGGCAAGTCTCGATGAAGATGAAGATTGACGATTGTGCAGACCAGCAAGGTCTGAGGAACTCACCCAGCAAGGGTAAGTGAGGGCAAGCCTGGAGCAACCAGGGAGCCCAAGTAGAAAAAGATTGGCCTTCGTGAAGGGCTACTAGCCGATGGGCTAGCGACCGCAAAGGAGCCTTGAGACGGTGCACGTGGAGCTGGCTCACAGGACACTCGTGGAGTGGAGGCCAGTGATCTTCGGTGCAGTTGGTGCTGGAGGCTAGGGCTACTCGAAGCCCAAAGCACGACTTCGTGGGAGACCCAGAAGAGGATGCACTTGCAAATGCGTGCGGTGTCCAGGGGTCACAGTTCCACATTACCCACGACAGCTACGGGCCTCAGCTTTGCTGGGGGACTCAGGGCCGCCTCGGGGAAGTCTGGAAATCCACCTCTGGTGATGCAAAGACTTCGGCGTCCGGCGGGAGCTTCAGCGATGCAGACCGGACAATTGCTTCTTTGGTGCCTGCCAAGCAGGGGAGTCACTCCTTGACCCCAAGGGAGATTCTTCTGTCCTCTAATCTTTAAGTAGAGCGTCGAAGGTCCAGGATTCTGTGTCAGAGTTTCGTCCAGGGATAATCTAAAGTCCTAAGGACTGGGTTCCTATACTTATACTAAGTTTAGGGGTTGGACTTACTCTGTGGCCCCACCTATGGGTGGGTCAGGGCAGAGGGGTGGCTACACCCCTTTCCCTTTGTCCAGTTCACGCCAAAGCAATGGCTGCAAGCACCTGATCCGGTTTGAACTGGGGTATGCACAGGGACACCAAATGTGCCCCCAGTGCAGGACTTCAAAGCACCCGAGAGTGCTCCCGCCCAGCCCCAATACACACTATCCTGTCTGGGGAGGTGGTCACACCTCCCTGGGACAGGAAACCTATTGTCCAGGCCTCCCCTGCCGGAGTTTCGGTCAGCAGCAGGAGGCCAGACTTGGGTCTGTGGCAGCAGCATCCATTTTGTGATGCCAGGGCTTGGAAAGTCAGTACCGGGCATACCGGTGTGTACATGCCTTTCCCTCTAGAAGGGTGGAATGCTACCCCCGCCGCCAGATCTGGCGGGGGGGTAGTATTCCAAGATGTTTGACACCAAACACGACATGTTTCCGTGCAGCCATCCCAAAGTTAGCATTTAACGCGAGGTTATAATGCGCTTAAGAGTATATGGTCAGGCTGCACTACAAACAGCATCAGAGAAGGGTCTCCGAACGCTGCAGAGGGGCCCTGCTCATGCAGGGGCACCCTCTCACATAGGAACCACGCACTCTGCCTTCAGGATTGATAAGGCCTGCCATAGGAGTGACTTATAGGTTTATATGTGTGTATGTATATAGTGATATAGGTAGCCTATATCACAGTAAGAGGTGCATGCACCACCTTACCCAGGCTGCAGTAGCAGACCTGTGGTGTCAGTTTGGGTGGCCTTCCAGGGGTGGCACAATACATGCTGCAGCCCCTGGTAGGCCTCTGAGGTACCTATGCCCTGGGTACATAGTATACCATATACTAGGGACTTATAAGGGCACTCCAGATTCCAATCAGAGATGTGCCTAAGGCACATGGAAACCATTTTAGAGAGGAAGCAGCTAGGCTGGGGTTCTGATTAGCAGGGCCCCAGCCAGACTAAGGTCGAAAAACAGTGAAGCATCAGCAAAAGTGGGGGTACCCATGTGAAGCAGATCCTACTCTCCTACAAGTAGTTCCTCGTCTGACATTATATCAAGGTCAGGATGAGGAGTGTAGCCGGCTAGAATCGGCCATGTTGCTCCTGGTCTTCCTAGTGGACCGAGCCTGGTAATGTTTTTGTGATGTTTTAGGGCGCCTTTAAACCAGAGCTGATGCTCCTGGTATGTTAGTGGAATTTCAATATCCTCGAAAGGAATATATTCCTCTGGTGGTTCATCTTCTTTGTAGAAGTGAAACAGTCTGAATTTGATTCAGGAAATATGACCCATGAATAGAACACCTCTGTCTGAAAAGATTCGTGTGCCTCTATCACGAAAACTGCTCTACCGCCTCTTGGTGGTAGGCCATGTTTTATAAGTTTTAAAGTGATGGCTCTTCTTAAGTTTGGATTGATGTCTATAACACCCTCCTCAGGTTCATTTAAACCTGTAAAGTTAAAAACTGTTGCTAGAGCTGGATCAGCCATAGCTCCACCGGTGTCGGTGGCATTTTCCCTGTTGGACATTTGTTTTTTGAAAAATGTAGAACAAGTTTCAAGGAAACAAAAGATAAGGTGCACAATATTTTGGAACACTGTATCCTTCAATGTTGAACAAACCAAACAACTAATATATAGGGTGCTTCCCTATTTAGTTATGGCGGATATTTAACCCTACCCACTCCGGACGTCTTATGGAGTATGTGAGTAGGGGTCTCTGAGAAAAGCACGAATGAGTTACTCAGTATCTAGCGTTAAATTACTGCCTTACCAAACCATTGGGCGCCATGTAGTGTAGTTCCTATTTCCCTAATAGGGTCTGCGCATTGGAATAATATAACCTATAGGTTTGACATAGGACTAAGGTCGGTATGTCCCTATCGATTATATTAAACTTAATTACCTGTGCCAGCTAGCTCAGAGGCCACTAGAAACTCCTGGAGAACAAGAAGGGAGTAGTTTCTGGCAACCGAAAAACATGACAACTTTGTTTCCCTTTTAGAAGTGGAACACGTCTCAGAATCGTGGAAACAATAGATAACAGTTTCACTCATTCAATCGTGCATGCTTAGTTTCTGCAGAGTTACACAGAAAGGAAAGACGGGCGTTTCAATAAAAAGGGTTTTATTGAACAGTCTTGTTTCTCGTGTAAGAGATATGTGCTGTTACGATCACAAGACAGTATGCAAGATAAATAATGTACAGCGTAAGCAGTAGAAATAAATAATACTGCGCTAGCATTATCTTTTAGCATATATTCACGTACATAAATAAAATGAGCTAAAAATGCGAGTACTCATACGATGCGTCTCTAAGCTAGTTCTACCCCAGTGTACCTAACCTAATCTAGGTGTAGGAAAGAGTAGAAGTAGGTGGAGTATTCTCTAGTATGGTAGACTAAGAGTATGTTAAGTCTAGTATGCCAAGAGTCCCTCTAGGATCTAGTCAGCTCCATACCTTGAGAATGAGAGAGGTGGGAATCTCCTGCCGGATCTTGGAACTCTAACACCCTGCAAGGGGAATCAGAACACTGGAAGCTGGATAGCTGGATTCTCTGCGTGCAGGGATGACTGCGTCTTCTCAGTGCGTCAGGCCGGGATACGGGCTCCTCTGAAGTCGAGGTCTCCTCTAACTTGCTTGGGCAAGGGAAGGTATATTTATACCTGGTAGGTGTCGAGGAATGTTAGCATTGACGTGAGGTCGGACAGGGGAAGACGTCAGGAATGAACCCTTAAGGTATAACGGTTCATACATAATAGATGAGTTCTTGGAGAAATCAATAGTCCTGTGCTAGGGGAAACTCCCAAGGCTTAAGGGTCTGGTTTCTAAGAACTCGTTGTGACGTTAGGGTGGACGGATGTCGGTGACCATGCCTGTATTTGGAGTGCACGGTTAATGCCTAAATAAGGACAGGGATTTCTATGCCTATATAAGGGCATGGCGAATTGTGCCTATATAAGGACATGATTCAGGAAAGCCTATATACGGACCCCTAAAGCGGAATGCAACATCACACCTAACATGGCATAAATAATGAATTTGTAGAGCGAACAACCTCGTGGGATATCTTAAGAAATTTTTACGGCATAGGCAAAGTGGGCCCTAACCTAGTGACCCACCTTTCATGGGCCCCTTTCTTTTAGTGATGGTAAAAGGCGTACCCCAATATTCTTTTAAAAAATTACTTCTTGGTTTATATTTATTTTTCCATGCCAGACAGCTCACCATCTCATTCCTCACTTATCCTTGTACACTTGTACAGCATGGGCAAAAGATGACATAGTAACAGTCATGTTGTGGTTGTGCTGTGCATGCACACTAAGCTTCAGGTGAGAGTGCATGTCCAGACCAATCTCACCTGCCTGTCCAATCTGAAGACAGCGTAAATCGTTACTGAACGGGAGGAGTATTATATTGCCACATGGTGTCTTGTGCATTCATCACCACGCCTGTGCAATCACATCATCTCAAGTGGTACCTAAATGTCCGCCCCAAAATGTAAGGCACCACATGGGCAGCAGGCTGGCAGATGGAGAGCTTTCAACGTTGTGCTGTTTTTGCTCCATGCACCAGTTGTAGCCATCTGTAATGATCCGAGTCCCGCGGGGGCGGGACCCGGAACCTAGCCCGGAAGGACAACATACACAATGTATCACTCTCTGGCCAGGCGTGGCCAGAGGGCTTAAATAAATGGGCCGGGGTCGCTCGTGACCTTTCGGCTCACACAGTAAGCGAGTGTGGTGTGTGAGTTACTCTGCGCAGCTGATTATAGGCCCGGGGGTTACTGATGGGCCTCGCAACACTGGCGACGAGGGTGGTTGCCACTGAGCACCCCGTTGGTCCTGTCGAAACCCGCAATGACCAACCAGCAGTCCGGAGCCCGAGGCGAACACAGAGCAAGCCTGCGCTCATACGTGCATCGAACTGACTGAGCGACTTGCCGCGGACCCTGACGACGGCCGTACGTCTGCTAGCATGGCCAGTTGTACTGGGTGGCGGGCGGAAACACCGACACCCGTGGAGCACGACGAGTGAGCCAGTGTGCTCCAGCAGGTACTGTGGCCCCGCACACGCTGTTCCCTGATTACGCACATACACGCACTTCACCCCCTACAGGCTGCAAGGCTGCGCGAGCTGAAGAGAACACAACGGCCCCGCCCAGAGCAGCTCCCGAGCACGCGCTCGTCCGCGCACTGACCATGGGCCCTCCCAATGCCTCAATTGCTGCTGCAGCTCCCTGCCACAGGATTGCTCGCGCGGCTGTACCGCGATTGTGGCCTACCACCTCGTGGCACTACACTGCCCATTAGCCACAGAAGGCCTGGCGCTCTGGAACACTGGGGCACACAGAGAAAAAAACACCCATAAGAGCACTAAAACTAAGTGGTAGACAAAAACATGAACACCAGACATGATGACCAGCTAGAGTCTCAAAATCTATGAGGAAATCCCCCTCTGCCCCATGGTTTTCTGAATCACTTAGGGTTATGAAAAGCAAATGTAAGCGCCTGGAACGCCAATGGAGGGCAAATTATGATAATTCCGCAAAAATGCTATATAAGACATATCTGAAGGTTTTGCATAAACTCATGAAGGAGGCAAGAAGAGAGCACATTGCCAAGTGTATTGACTCCTCCGACAACCCAGGGAAAGCTATCTTCAAAGTGGTTAACTCCTTCCTCAAACCCCGCGAGCTGGTCATCGACGCTCAGCCGTCGCTGGCACTGTGCGAGAGAATCTCTACCTTTTTCAATGATAAAATCAGCAACGTCTACAAATCCTTCCTAGACATAACCACCACAACGAAATCCGACGTGGCAGTTAGGCATACACCCCTGCCTCTCCTTTCTGACTTTGCCCTTATCACTCAGAAGGAAGCACTGGCAGCAATTCTGAACTGCAAGTCTGGCTCACCGGAAGATCCTTGCCCTCCCAAATTGTGGAAAGAGTTGGCTAATTCCACGAACGAGGTGCTGGCCAAAATCTGGAACGCCTCTCTTTCCTCTGGCACCTTCCCTGATCTATGGAAGCATGCCACTCTACTCCCCCTAAAAAAGAAATCTAACATGGACTCAGGGGAACTGAACAATTATAGACCTATCTCGTTGCTGTCAGCCCCTGCTAAGATGCTGGAAAAGGTAGTGCAGCGACAATTGGCTAATTTTATCGAAAACAATAATATCCTGCACGACACCCAATCTGGCTTCCGAGCGGGGTTCAGCACTGAGACGGCGCTTCTTGAGGTAGCGGACTCAATTAGAATGGCACTGGACTTAGGAGCTTCAGCTATGCTGGTGCTCCTGGATCTCTCTGCTGCATTCGACACTGTGGACCACGCTAAACTGTCGCAACGTCTTCAGGATAGCGGGGTCAACGGCACAGCTCTGGCCTGGCTAAAGTCTTTTCTCCACCTGCGCACTCAAAGGGTGGCCTTGCAACCACATCAGTCCACCCGCAAGCACTTATGGTGCGGGGTGCCTCAGGGGTCGGCTCTCAGCCCGCTCCTTTTTAATATATACTTGGCCCCTCTATTCACCTTGATAGCCAACTGGGGAGTGAAGGCGATTTCCTACGCCGACGACACCCAATTGGTTTTCTCATTTAATGATCAGACCGAAGACTATTTTAAGTGCTTCAAAGGCTGCTTAAAAGACATCGCAGGATGGATGAACAACAACAAACTCAAATTGAACGCCAATAAGACTGAAGTGATGTTTTTGGGCAAATCCAAGCCTCCAGCGGCAGCCTTTTGGTGGCCTGAGGAAATGGGTCCGGCACCGGTTCCTACGAGCTGTGCCAAAAATCTGGGTGTTAAATGGCAGGACGATTTGTCCTTCTCCGCCCAGATTCAGCAGGTTACAGCAGCCTGTTTCTGCCACCTGAGAAACCTTCGGAAATTTTTACATCTGCTACCTGAGAGCTGCCGCAAGACCATTATCCATGCCACAGTAACTGCCCGCTTGGACTATGCAAATGGCCTCTACACAGGCCTACCGGCCTACCAAGTTAAGAAACTTAAAATGGTTCAAAATGCGGCGGCGAGGCTAATTAAACATGTTCCTTTTCGGCAGCACATCTCTCCGCACATCAGAGAACTACACTGGCTCCCAGTAGCCATGCATATCAAATTCAAGGCCTTGACCCTTGCTTTCCGGGCAGTTCATGGATCTTGCCCTGCGTATTTAAAACAGAGGCTAGGTGTCTACACGCAGCCGAGTGTGCTGAGATCCTGCTCTCAGAACCTACTATGCACCCATCGAGTGAAAAAAACTCGGTTGGGTGCCAGATCTTTCATGTTTGGGGCATCAAAACTGTGGAATTCCCTTCCTAACTCTTTGCGTCAGTTACCGTCTGAAAACCAATTTAGGAAGGGTATCAAAATTTGGCTTTTTAACCTGGCTTAATTTACGCTGCTGATCTTGTCGCCTCCCCGTGAGTTCGCCTGTTGCTTTAGCGCCGGGACACCTCCTAGGAGGTAGCTGTTCGCGCTCAACAAATGACAGTATTATTATTATTATTATTATGACAGATGCAGCAGCACAGGCAGGCCCGCAACAACAATAACTACAGCCGGAGCAGCAGGCAGGCCACCAGCACATCCAACCTACCACACAGCACGCCCAAATTAATGCTTTACCACTGTTTAGTGAACTGATAGACCCACCCACTATGTCTCCCAGGTGGAAAATGTGGATTAGCCACCTAGACAACTATTTCACCGCGAAGCGGGAGACGGATGATACCCTCAGAAGGTTCCTACTGCTGCATTTTGCGAGAGAGGAACTATATAAATTATTTGCGCATCTACCAAACACCAGAGCCGCAAGTGACTACAACGCCGCAGTCAGGGCCCTCAATGCACACCTCGACCCTCAATTGAATCCCAACTATGAGAGATTCAAACTGCGCCAAGCACGCCAGAGGGAAGGAGAATCCATGGATGCATTCCATGCACATCTAAGGGAGCTAGCCAGCACGTGCACGGCCGACGATCAGAATAAAGAGGTGAGAGCACAAGTCATACAGGGATGCCGGAATAAGACCCTTCGAACCCTCATCCTCCGCCAGCCCGGAATCTCACTAGAGGATATTCTAATTATGGCAAGATCGCACGACTTGTTGGACGCAAGAGCAACAGAGATGGATATGGCCATCACCCAACAACAAGACAAATCGGCGACCATCAAAACAGAACGCGCTGATGCAGTCCGCACCCCGCACCCCGAGTATGGGAAACCGAGGACGATGGCCAGCAAAGAATACATCCGGGTTGTGGTGCGGATACTGCGGAAGAGAAGAACACCCTCAAGAAGAATGCCCAGCTCAAGGGCGGACATGCTCGAAATGTGGCACCCCAAACCATTTCGCCGTCGCATGCAGAGGTGGTCCGAGAAACAGGGGGACACGTGGAAGGAGACCGCCTTTGACGGCAGTAAGGCAAATGGCCCTTGAAGGACTCGAAAACAGCTAGAGCACTGCCACGACAATGACATCACCTGGAAGACTCATCCATGAAGGCGGATGTTACCTCATCTCATTTGCCAGCGACCTGAAACGGAGGAGGTGCCCGCAGCCCACGTGCGTCATAGACATCGCAGGATCCCGAGTCACTGCGTTGATCGATACAGGGGCATCTGTGAACGTCATGGGGAGTCAACAGTACAAACAGCTGCAGCCAAAACCCCTGTTGACCCCGTCACACGTCAAGATCCTCACCTACGGAAGCCAAACACCTCTACCTCTGAAAGGCAAGATAACCATGCAAGTAAAATCAGACGGCCAAGAGATCACAATGACATTCCACATACTGGACAGAGAAGCTGACACTCTAGTAGGAAGCCAAAGGGCAGAAGATCTAGGCCTCGTCACGTTCGCCTGAGCCATCAAAGCGTTGCAAACAGAGGAAATCCTGGAGCTGTTCCCTCAACTTTTCAGAGGACTGGGGAACATGAAGAAGCCGCCCGTCAAGCTGCACATAGACAAAGCCGTGAAACCAGTAGCACTACGTCACAGACGCATACCGTTTCACCTACAGCCACTAGTCGAACAGGAACTCCACAGCCTGGAACAACAGGGAGTGATCGAAAAAGTCACCGGCCCGACTCCTTGGGTCTCGCCCATGGAAATAGCTGAGAAGCCGAAACAACCCGGGAAGATGAGACTGCGCATCGACATGCGCCTGCCCAACCTGGCAATCAAACGAGAAAGGCACATCACACCAACGGTCGACGACATCATAGCTGACCTCAACGGATCCCGATGGTTCTCCAAGTTAGACCTCAACGCAGGTTATCACCAGTTGAAGCTAGCCGAGGAGAGGCGGTATATTATGACCTTCTCGACTCACATAGGGCTGCGTCGCTACAAATGGCTAAACTTCGGGATCTCGTTTGCAGCCGAAATATTCCAAAATGCTGTGCGAGAGATGCTGTCAGGCCTCCATGGAGTATTAAACGTCAGTGACGACATCTTAATACACTCCGCAACCATTGAAGAACATCACCGCCATCTTCGAGCTACTTTGCAATGACTCTCTGACTACGGAGTAACCCTCCACAAGGGCAAATGCTCATTTTTCCAAAATGCAATAGAATTCTTTGGGTATGTCTTCAGCCAGGACCGTGTCTGAGTTGACCCACGGAAGTCACATGCTACACATTCTATACAGCAAGCCCCGGCCCCAACCACGGCATCAGAAGTACGAAGCTTTCTTGGAATGGCCACGTACTGTGGGCAGTTCATACCCAATCTCGCCACAATAGCAGAGCCGCTGCGAGCCATCACAAAGGAGGACGCCGCGTGGGAATGGGGCAAAGAAGAAGATGTAGCGTTTCAGAAAGTAAAAGAAGCACTACTAGGGAAGACCACCATGGCGTATTTCGATGCCACCCGAATGACCGAACTCCTTGTGGATGCCAGCCCCGTGGGTCTCGGAGCGCTCCTAACCCAAGAAACCGAACCAGGCAAATGGGCGCCCCTCGCTTTCACAAGTAAAGCCCTTACCCCAACCGAAGCATGCTACTCCCAAATCGAAAGGGAAGCGTTAGCGATTAAGTGGGCCTGCAACCATTTTCACTTGTACATAAGCGGTCACCCGTTCAGACTCGTGACCGACCACCAACCACTAATCCCCTTATTCAAGGGCATAGCTCCTCATCCCCCGCTGAGGAGTCAACGGTGGGCGATACAATTACAATACTACCAGATGGCACTCGTGTATCAACCCGGGGCGAAAAACCCTGCTGACTTCCTCTCGCAGCACCCACCCGATCCGGTGAAAGATGACAGTGATCATGACGTGACGACAGAAGAGTATGTCGACATGATTTCCAAATGGGCATGCCCCCATGCTCTCACCATCGAAGAGATCAAAGCGGCCACCAAAGAGGACCCCGTTCTAAACAAAGTAATAAACTCCCTGCAGAAAGGTTCTTGGGAAGATTTTCTGTGTGACACCGGCAAGTGGAATGGGCAGGATAGAGAATGCCTGGGGAAACTATGGAGAGTGCAGGACGAGCTAAGCGCCGCAGCGGGAGGCATGGTGTTGAGAGGATCCCAAATTGTGATTCCTGCGAGCCTCCAAGAGAGAGCGACAGCCCTTGCCCTTGAAGGACACCAAGGGACAGTGCGAATGAAGTCACGCAAGAGAGAAAAGGTATGGTTCCCTGGGCTAGAAGCAGCTGTAGATACTCTGGTAAGAAACTGTCGACCTTGCCAGCTTACTAGCAGCCAGGAATCCCCAGCTCCTGTAATAACTGAAATACCGGCCACAGCACCATGTTCGCGAGTCAGCCTAGACTTTGGGAGCTTTCCTGATGGAAGAGTGACCGCTGTGCTTATAGATAGCTATTCCAAATAACCAATAGTGGAAGTAATCTCATCTACTGCCTTCACACATCTACAGCCTGTTTTAGAGAAGGCATCTGCACTTTTCGGTTTGCCCCACGAACTTAAGACAGACAACGGCCGTCCGTTTCAAGGAGGAGAATTCAAGGAGTTGCTCACGCTACTGGGAGTGAGCCATCATCGAATCACTCCACAATGGCCGCAGGCCAATGGCGAAGTTGAGTGCTTCATGCGAACGTTAAACAAAATCCTATGCATTGCAGTGGCGGAACAAGCAGACCCTGAAACGGCGTTGCAATGATTCCTGCGAGAATACAGCAGCACCCCACACTGCACGACTCAGAGATCACCCTGGTCCCTATTGCTTGCTGGGTACCGGAGAGACACTATACCTGTGGCTGAGACCTGGTCCCCAGAGCCATATGAACCTGGTGGCACTCAAGTTCGACGGAAAAGGAATAATGATCAAGCCAGTCGACGACGGGGAGCCAAGACCCGCATCATCATACCAGGGAGCTCCGTCTTACTTCCAAACCGACGCAGTGGCGGGAAGTTCAGAACAGCCTATGAACCAGGGCTGTGGACTGTTCTAAGGACAAATGGAACTGCCGTCACTGCCCAACGGGGCACAGAAATAATCACCAGGAACGTCTCCTGGTTCAGGAAAGTACAACAGTCTGATCGAGAAGAAGATGAGCCCAGTCGCATCGGAGGTGAGGAAGCACCAGTCGGAAAAATGCCGTCCCTCCACACAGGAGATCAAAACCCAGCGAACTCCTTCCGACCCTTGACCGCGACTGCTGACACAGACACTGACATGGTCACACCAATCCCCCCAAAGTCAGCACACAAGCCAGCAGTTCAGCCGGCTGAGATACAATCTGAGACCACACCCGCCTCCCAATCGAAAGTTCAAAGACTTCATCTGTTAAGATCATCATTTCTTTTGAACACTAACTTGGGAAGGGATGTAATGATCCGAGTCCCGCAGAGGCGGGACCCGGAACCTAGTCCGGAAGGACAATATATACAATGTATCACTCTCTGGCCGGGGTCGCTCGTGACCTTCTGGCTCACACAGTAAGCGAGTGTGGTGTGTGAGTTACTCTGCGCAGCTGATTATAGGCCCGGAGGTTACTGAAGGGCCTCGCAACAGCCATTCTGAACAATTTCTGGTTATTTCTCCATCAAACTATTTAATATAAGGACCAGATGACAGATGGGGAATATTGAAGAATGAGCTTCTTATAGGCAGTTTTTTCTAAAGCTTTTAAGGACATGTGCAAAGTTACAAAATGTTCTTGTTCCAAGTAAACAATCACTAAGAAGCAGATGAGAGTAATTGCAGCTTACACAGGTAAGGCTGGCACCCAAGATTTATAAACTGAGTTGGATTTTATGTTCTGCGCTCAATCTAGGTCGGTGTGTGCAACCTTGGGCATCTTTTCTCCTCTGTGTTTGGTGTCTCAAAGTGCTCTGAAGCATTTGTAAGCAGATGTCTTTAGCATTAGATAAAAGAGCAAACATGATTGGTGTGCTGACTTTGGGGGGCTGTGTTTGCAAGTAAAGTATAGTTTTAAAAGCACCTGCTGCCAAGTTCCTTGCCTTCAGAAATTTTCATACAACAAAATATCAAGATAACTGGTGATTAATGTTCTTCCGGGAGTGATATCAGAGTTTTGTCTAGTGAAAGTTTTGACTCATCTTAAGGTAGTGCAGAGGGTTAATGTGCCTGCTGCAAAGGACGTTAACATGCAGATTGCAAAGTGCATACAATATAAATAGGTCAGGGCTTTTGCCAGAGAGATCCTTTTGTCACTTGCAGTGTACAAGTTAAAATCCTAAAATAGAACAGTGTAGATTTTCCAAACACATAACTAAAAAGCATTGCCATTTACAATGCCAATAGCTGAAAGTCTCGCAAATGCGAGACCTATTGCATTGCAAATGCTTGTTCAGTTTGTTCCTATTGTAATGCTTGCTGGAAAAGAACAAACAGCTCTCACAATAAGAGACTTCAGATGACCTGGGGGCTCAGTGGACTGGTCCACCACTACATGAATCCCTCATGGTCACAGGTCATGTGAGGCCATTCAGCCTTAGCTTTTACAGAGGTCAATGAAATGATTACTATTGAGTTAGGTAGCAATAAATATCTGTGATTCTGCACCAAGGTGTGGACATGCGCTTTACACTTACACATTATTTTATATAACAAAAGTTGCAACACAATACAATTGACATGCTCATGTCCCAGTGGTCCCTGTGCTTACGCTCCTGCTGCAAGTGACAACTGTTCTATGCCCTGCTGTAGACTTTCCATCAGTTTCCCCTGCTTTGACTTATTTTGCTGGGGAGAACAGATATGTTGGACCTTCAAAGCTGAATCTTTCAAAAATGTGTGAAGTTTTGTTATTTCTCAAATTCATTTGCACTAGTCAAGATCCAAGTAAGCATGACTCTGCTACATACTATTATTACATGTTTACAGCCAGGCTAAATCGAATTGTCCCAATACACAACTATGAACAGCACCTTATTTCTATCTGTGTTATAAAGTAAACAAGTATATAAATTTCTTCCTTTTAAACTGTTGATGCATGATTGAAAAAAATTCTTTCTCAGTAAAAACGATAAGCCACTTAACTAGAGAACTAAACATTTTCCATGACAAGAACCAGAATATATTGTCATTTCTATGAGAAACCTGTTTACCTGAGTGACAAGAGAGAATGGATAGGTCACATGAAGCTCCTATGCATGGTGGAATATAAACATGGCACTCCTGTAAAACTATACTTTGAAGAGGTACCACAAGTAATATTTATTAAGGATAGGTTGGCGCATTTAATCTCAGTAAATACTATGTCAGCTGTGGGTTTAGCACTACAGGAGTGAGCTCTCAGGGTTGATAAGAAGAGAAATTAAGATTTGGGGCACAGTGTCCGCTTTGGGTACTGAGGCAAACCTATACCTTTTGAATAAAGGGCCTAAGACACACCCCTATGTAATGCAGTTCATCTTTGCCCCATCCCTAAAAGTGATGCAAGTGTGGCTCTCAGTTTGTTAGTCTGATTTAGTTTCTAAAAGTCTTCATTACACATCCAGTAAATAATATTTAGAAATGCATGCTATCTGTCTTTCATGAATACTGCAGTTTAATTTGTGTGAATTGTTGGCTGAACAGTTACACTGTGAATGCTAGAATTAAAGTAAATCTGCTCTCATCATATTTCATATGGGATTACACCACTGACTGTATGCTATTATTTGCATCTGCTAATCATTTTGCAGAACCCTATCATTGTATGACCTAACCTTCGGATTTTGTTCAGGGAGATGAAGTTAAATCTAATATCTCTCCTCCTGCGATGCAACACTCTTCAGTGCCTGCAAGCGTAGCCATCTCTAGTGATAGACAGCACTGCCATCTATAGTGCCTGTTAGAAATTGGGTTATTAGTTGAGAGAGGTGAGGCCCCACTCAAATAATAAACACAATCCTTGTCCGGGTGAACCACAAAAGCCAGTAAATTAACCTGTGCTTAACCCTTTAGTAGCTTGCCCACAAAAGCAGTCAGGCTTAACTTAGAGGCAATGTGTAAAGTATTTCAGCAGAACACAAACAGTAATAAAGTGAAAACACACCACAAGGAAAATCCTGTACCACTTTAGCAAAATAGAGTAAGTGTTAACATCTGGTCACACTAGGCGTGTGGAGGGAGTCACAAGTTCAGGACAACATCAATGGAGTGCGGGTCGGATACAGAGACCAAGTTAGTCCTGCTGAAGAGTAACATTTTCAAGTCAGGTGCAAAGGGTACAGTTTGCATTGGCAGGGACTACGAGGTGGAGGCTGTTGACACAGGGAGCAGGCCAGGCGTCGAGGACAGTCGTTATAGTGCAAAAGTCTGATCTTTGCTGGAGCTTTGCATTGGTTAATTGTTACACACCTTTGCTGTTAGTGTGGAGTGTAGGTCTTGTCTTACCAGCTGTCGAGGACTGTCCATGTCAGTTCTGAAGAGCAGGTCTCATTGGAGCTTCACATTGGCAGTCGCGGACAGTCGATTCTTTGTGTGAAGAGGTCACTTTGCAGTTGAAAGTAGCACAAAACTTCACCATATAAACAAACTAATGTATAATAAGCAACTTGACACACAGTCTTGTTTTTGCAATATTGTCTTCTCTAGATTGTGTGTCAAGTTGCTTATTATGTGAATGTATATGTATTTATATATACATGTATATATTTGTACAGTTTATGTATATAATTTGTTTATATGGTATAAGTATTCATTTAACTTACAGCCCTGAAGAAGTCCATTGTCTAGTGGAAGAAACGCGTTGGCTGGTGTTTTATGAACATTGATATGAAGCACTAATAAATGAAGAATATCACTGCACGACTCGAGAATTATTGTTATCAGCTATGAAATATTCATGTGCTAACATTGTTCTTTTGTTTACATGTGGTGCAACTCTGGTCTTTATATTTGTATAAATGTAATAATACTAGTGGTCCTGCAGCAGTGTTTGTGCCGCCCACTAAAGTAGCCCTTTAAACATGGCTCAGGCCTGCCATTGCAGCCTGTGTGTGTTTTAAACTGCCATGTCAACCTGGGAAATTGAACATATTATCAGGCCCAAACCTTCCTTTTTAATACATATAAGTCACCCCTAAGGTAGGCCCTGGACAGCCCAAGGGTAGGGTGCAGTGTACTTAAAAATGTAGGCATGTAATATTAAGTTTTACATGTCCTGGTAGTGAAAAACTCTTAAATTCGTTTGGTACTACTGCAAAGCCTATCTCTCCCATATGATAAGTGTAATTACGAAATCGGAAGAGATGACCAGTTCATGCTTGGTGTCTTTGAAATTGGGGTGAAAAGCCTTATTTAGTGGTGAGGTCGGGTTTTGATCATAATTTTAAAAATGTCACTTTTAGAAAGTTGACATTTTTCTGCCCTTAGCCCTGATGCGCTTATAGGCTGGCCTAGTTCACATGACTGGGTCCAACTGACAGTTAGGCTTTGTGAATGCCTCACAGACAGTCACAGATTAGAGGGATTAAGTGTGTCTGAGTGGACCATCTGCTGGCAGGATGAGGGGGCAGAGCTGAGCCACAGCGAAGTTCCAGCCTGCCCATCCACGATGCCCGGCCTGCTCTTTGTGCCACACTGACCACTGCCCGAGACGCTCTCCTTGCTCCCTGCATCCCTCGGCAACACAAATGGGACTCTTGGCACAAAACTTGAGAAGGCATAACTTCAGCGGGACTAATCTAGGACTGTATCTGACCCACGCTCCATCGTGGTTGACTTAAACTTTTGACTTTGACCCGGTCCTGCGTGACCAGATAGCCACGTGTGGCGCTTTATGCTTTTAGGTGCAATTTTTCAGTTCATTCTTTAAAAATGAATAACATTGGTTCTACTGATTGGATTTTTGTCATTTTGGTCTTGTTTTATTTATTAAATTAATCAAAAATGTCTTACCTGGTGTGCGTTCTCTTTGTGTGGCGTTGCCACTGTTTTACTGTTTGAAGTGTTGCACAAATACTTTACACATTGCCTCTAAGTTAAACATTACTGCTCTGTGCCAAGCTACCAGGGAGATGAACATAGGTTAATTTGGGGTTTGCTTGTTCCATACCCTGACGAGGATTGTGATTACTGCTTTACCAGGGCTCACACCCCAGTCAACCAGTAACACAATTTCTCACAGAGACCAAAAAAGAATGCTATTCAGTAGTTCAAGTGCTCCATCAACAATGTTCAAGGCAGAAACAAGAGAATTTTCCATAAAATTGGAAGTTGAAGATTGCTGCCCCTGACATTAGCATTAATTTGAGGGGTAAAGGTTAGATTTGGATTGAAAATGATTCTTTGCTTGGTAGGGACCTAATCCTCTTGGACGCCTAGCCGATCCATGCGTATCTTACTCAATGGTGAACGACCCCAGAGATTATATCCAGACTTTATGATCTCCTAGTTAATGCTGTTTTTTGAAAACCTACACTGGCGGCATCTCGGCTCTTCTTGCAGGGTGCAGTGGGTCATGCATGCACCCCGAAGGCTTAGGCCTCACTTCTTGAGATCCATGATTCTTTTCTTCAGGAAGCTCGGTTGAAATTCTCCTACTTTAAACTGCTGCATAACTGGTGCTGGTCTCCGGTGTGATTGAACTGGGTTACTGCACCACACCTGTTGGCATTGTGGGCAGGGGGGATGTGACATGATACACATCCTGTGGTCCTGTCCAGCACTTGGCTCCTACTGGTCTGAGGTATAGGCCACCCTCGGTGGCTCAGGATTGATCTGATTGCTACCCACACCCTGGTTGGCCCTCCTCCATGATATGGATGGTTGTGATGTCCTTACAAAACATAAGAAATGCTGGTTGGCGATGGGCCTGGACCCTGCCAAACTCTGTATTTTATACCACCTGTGGAAACTGGATGTGCCTTTATGTGCTGACTGGCTGTCCAAACTGGATAAAGTGGCGGAATGTGGACAAATTATATACATGAGGAACAACCACATGGATGCCTACTCCCAAATTTGGGAGCCATTCCTCCACCAAACATCTATGCAGGTCCACCCGAAGGGATCTCCCGCGACTGTTACACCTTTACCCGCGGGGAGTGAGCCAAGAGCCACGGACCCAATACTTGATGGATCTGTAGCTCCAGTTCCTTGAAGTCCTGGTCGGTGATGTTTTGAGATCTCTGTAGGTATACTAATGCGCACACGCTGATTTATGCACCTCCCACCAATGAGTGACAGTCTCAACGGGTTCCTGCTCAGTTTGCATGCCCCATTCTGGCATAGTGCATTTCTGCTAGTGATTGGGACTCTCTGGATTGAGTGTGTGATGCTATGTTTTATACTGCTGCTCATTGTGCACTTTGCATAAGTTTTCTAATTTTTTATTTTCTCTTTTGTCGTTTTCTGATTTATTGATTTCCTGTCCAGTGTACTATATAATGGGCGCTTGGACCCACTGCATTGCTGCTGATTTGCCAATAAAGAACTTTTGCAATAAAAGTATTCCTCGATATCTCAATTTTTGTGAGATTATAGAGGTGGGACCGATGTTTATAGGTCAGTTGAAGAGGGGTGCATTGGGTGATCCATCCTTACCCACAATTATGATTTCTGTTTTGCCTGTGTTTAAATAGACAAAGCTTTTTTTCATCTAGGGATGGATATGATTAAGGCAATCTGAAGTGTTCACCATCTTGTCCTGACTGTTTTTCAGACAAAATGAATCTAGGTATCTTTCACATACATTTGAAAATGCAACTGATGATGCTCAAGACGTTATGTCAGAGAAAACATATAGGTTTTGAAGAGCAATGGTGAGAGTGAATACCTGTGTAGGATTCCACATATCTCTTTGTGGGATGATTACATTGAAGATTGCATGGGTAATTACAGTCGCCATTGTTAAGGAAAGTATTAATCCATTCTATGGCAAGTCAAGATACCCCAAATCATTATTTGAGTTTCTTCAAGAAACATTGTTTTCAAACATGCAACAGGTTGCTCAGAAATTAAAAGTATAAGAGCTGGTTGTTGTCTTCATCACGGGTGATGAGTAGGCCTTTTCCGATGTTAGCTAGAGCTGATTCTGTCCCTAGTAAGTAGTCTGAACCCAGGGAGCAAAGAAATGCCTAAAGAAGCACCAGAAACACATGAAAACACAGCTAATGAAAAAAGAGGCCTTAAAAGTCTGCAACGAATCTGCAGCAAGAAAACCTCAACCGATGACTGCAACCATCCCAACCAAGCCATACAGCACTTGGGCAGAAATAGCAACAAATCAACAACTGGCATAGATATACTAGACTCCTCCACGCAGGCTATGCAGCCCACAAAACAACTGCAAGATGAACTATTAAGTCAATCAATGCAGGGAAGACCTCACTCAGGCCGAAGATCCCAAGATATAGGCTCAGGAACAACTCTGAACAGTCAGCTTGAAACATTAAATAGGACGCAGTTGACCAACACACATTTAACCCAAACAGGGATATAGAACACACAGTAAGAAACATTTTAAAAATCAGTAAGGAAAACAAAGGAGCAAGCTCAACAAACCAACAAAGGATGTCCACGGTTGGAGAAACAATGGAGCCCCTCCTATGTGTTACACCTGACAGGTCAGAGGAAGACAGTCACGTACCAGCTCCAAGGATCGTAGATCGAGCAATAATAGTAACAACCCCACTAGTAATAAACTCTAGGCAACCAAGAGGGCACGTCAGTGACATGTTCAGTTGACTGGAACCCCAACTGCCTCAACTAGGGAACCGTCCTCAGCCACATTCAACAGTCAGCCTCAACACAAAAGAAGGGGGTGAAGCACAAAAAAGCTATTCACCCCACAGTACATATCCAGGGGCAAATCAGATGTTCTCAACAAATCAAACATATTAAAACTTCTGCACCACATCCCCTCACTGTCATTCATTAACAGTGAAGACATAACAAGGATACAGTTCGGCTCCATAGGTTCACACAAATCAAAAGAATCGATGATTATAACGCAGCGAGGAGTCAGCACATCAAAAAAGGTACTCGATGAAAAAGATCTGTTTGCTGACTGGGGGAGAGCGGTACACATGATGGAGAGAGAAAAATACCCATACATCTCAAAGCACCATCCTAAAAATAGCCCCAAGAAAGGAATGTTAATGGGACCAAGGAGCATTGAAGCCAACCTGTGCTACACAAACTTAAAAATTCAGTACCGGCCAGAAGGCCTGGCAGGAGTTTGAAAAGAGCAATTTCCACCCAGGGCACTATTTCAGATTATACAACTGAGTTTAATGAGTGGGGCTGGATTGCCGCTAACGTAGCTGTGTGCAAGAACAAATCTTATTCAACTTATATACAGCTGACCTGGGCCCAGTATTATTTGAAGTGAAAGTAGTCATACCGAAGATCGGAGATAGGAAAATTCACCTTATGCAATAGGCAGACAAGCTCTTGTTTTTAGATCAATGAAAGTCGGCCACCAGAAGGCCCTGAATGCACTGAACACATATAACATAAAGAATGAACTCACTGGTAATGCATGGAAAACCGAAATTATGATTTTTGGTTGTCAACTGAAAAAAAGGGTCATGAAATGGTGATTGGAGTCACAGAAGCTTAACTGTGTATAGAGCTATAATTATCTTGGGCTTGGATTTATGAAACAGTAAAACCGATTCTATACTTACAATAAATGAAGATTAAAGGAAAGATGGTCATACACACACTCCGCAAACTAAGCAACACCTTTGGCAGCCCAACGACCACGGCCACTGAGAAGGTTATCAGGGCAAAACTCCTGCCCTCGGTCAGCTATGCACAGCAAGCACTTCCAGGTATGCTGGCAGCCGAACTCAACAAGCTCCAATGCATGGGGTTTAAAAGAGTGTTCCAACTGCCTTCCTACCTCAGGAACACTTTGATCAGACTCATATTTGACCTCTGCAATAAAAAACTTGAGTGCATGGCTGCTTTGGAGAAATACTACCAGACAAACGCCGCGCCCGAGAATACCATGAAGGCAGTCCTAAAAACAATGTTCACAAATGAGAAGAATCCCTGTTCCACTGATTTCAAAGTTGCAGAGGAGACTCTGCAGCTTGCAGAGGAGATTTGGGCTCAAAACATACAGCCATCAAAACTGCGATAAAGAAGCAATTGCACTGCTGCTCACATGAAATGGACATCAAAGCTCCACAAGAGAGGAACTTACACAACTCCCTAATGACACCTCAAACAAATCAGTCATGCAAACCACATCTTCACCAGGCACTGGGCAAACACAGTCTGAATCAAATACTATGGGAAAGACTGGTGCCACTCCCATTAAGAGAACTGAACCCAGGCTGGAAATCTATTCAAAATATTACACACTGCCGACTGTGTGACAATAGAAGGGAATCGCTGGCCCATGTATTATTTTGCTGCCGGTACTGCACCTCGCCCGTTGCACCCTCTTGAGGCCAATATCTTTACATCATGGAACTCGATTGGTTAGAGGCTCAAAATCTCTTATTCACCCTGGAACTTATGGCTGAGATGGCCCAATTTGGAAAATGTATACACCAAGCACGGCTACTGCGTAAAGGGCAATTTGCCAGAAAACACAGTCCAACCGCCAGTCACTGCCCTGCTCCTTAGCAGGGAGCAGCATATTGCCCAACAAACTCAGCTGCAGCCTGTAACCTCCGTAACATCCGCTTTTAGAGTACCATGCAATGCACTGAAATACCCTGTCTTTATGCACTGAAAAATTCTATCTATTTTTTATGCATGAACGAATCATTTTTAAATTGTGTTTTTATGCTGCTCATGTGCTTTTATCTTGTGATTTAGGACATTATTGGAATGGTTTTAAATATCCATACAATAAAGCAATTCATGCATTCATTCAGTTTAGTGACACTGACTTTAGTGACTCTCCCTAACAAAGATTGTGATAATTACTTGAGGTGGGTGGTCACCCACCTCAAATAATACTCCAAACTCTTACAGCAGGCAAGTCCCTCAAAATCTATTTTGAGGGGCGACAGAAGCAAAACAACAGAGCCACCTTAGAGTAAGGCAACAGGAATCAGCCTTATGCCCACCACAGGCCTACAGAAAAGTCTGATGGGCTGCAACCAGCCCCCAGTGAGCAAGAATGAAAACACGATGGCAGCCTTCCCTGAACGGTACATGCAGCATATGAGAACGGAATACTTTGCAACAGTGGATCAGAAAAGGGTAGGTTGTTATTTTGTTGACTGCGGAAACATGATTTTCGCCACAGAAAATTAGGCAGTTATGCCAATAATACCTGACCCCTTACATGGTTTTGGCTCGTGATGTAGAGTTGGTAAACACGTTTGCTAAAAGCTATGTTTCACTGTGTAGAACAGCCAGGATTGATTGTCAGGGGCTGTTATTATCCCTAATGTGTTAATTCCTGCATAAAATTGCTGTTCATTACAAACAATATTTTGGCTGCTTAAAGTAAAAACAAAAAGCACACTACTAATTAGTGGGTATAAAAAAGTGGGCTTATTCTGTTCAGTTCGTCAGATGCTGCCTTTTTATTTGAATGACTGTACACTATACTAGCCTCTTTTTCCAACGTTACTACGTGTCCTTTTTTTAGAAAATTAAATTGGACTGTATTACCAAAAACATGGCTTACAACTCTGCTGCTTCACCTGAGTTTATGATTGAACTTGTTTTTTTTGTAATCCAAAATGGAAAGACTGTTATTTGCATCCACGTACATTGCATTGCCATGATTTTTAATGCAGCTTTCAAATCTAGTGACGGATCTTTTGAGAGATCTACTAAAAGCATTGCACAAAAACATTCTCTATGGAATTGTGGTGTATGCCTTGATGAACAAAGTAATGTTGCGGTTGCAAACCATGCCACTGTGATTGCAAAATGACTTTGTGCAATGTACAAAATAACCTTTTATAAATCGTTCAAACTCACAAAAGAGGTTTTGTAACCGTTTCTGAATTACAAATAGGAGGGGGCGTAAAAGCGATGTCCCATCCTATTGATGAGTCACAAAGTGTATATGAATGGTTTTGACTTCAAATGCAGTCGCAAACCATTGGTCAAATACTGAAATCTCTAAAGGAATGTCATCTAATGTACAAAGAGAACGCTGTCCCAATAAGACAGTCAGTGGCAGCTGCTGCCTATCTAAAGTGGTACGGCGGCCGACAGGGGGTGGGAGGGTGGAGGTCTGTGGGGGGGAGGTGATGGGGGTTGGGGAATAAAAGAAAAAGAAAAAACTTACCTGCCACTCCGCTCCCACTGACACAGCCGGCTGCCTCATTGATCCTCTCTTCCGGCCCGGAAGTGGATGGGCCTCAAAGCACAGGCTTCCCACCCAATCCAGAAGCTGCTCTCGAGCATGAAAACAGCGCCAGGATTGGTCTGAGCAGCATCGTTTGCCGCTCAGACAGTGCCTGGGAGCCTGTGGCTTTTCCCCTACCCGGCTGTGCAACACAGCTGGCTTGGAGAAACAAATGGGCATATCTGTTTGGCCGGCCTAAGATGGCTGGCCAAACTGACATGCGCACTTATAAGTGAACACTACTCTTTCTCCCTGCCATGCCTGGCCCTGAACTGCCCTGTACTCATTGTCTGACTCAGACAGCGATAAATAACATGATAATTATATTGTGTTATTATCATGTTATTTATCATCTGCTGGCTCTGGGGAGTGGGGTGACGCTCCGCCGCCATTACGGAGGAGCCTCCTCTGCTGACAGTGTTCCCTTTGCGAATCCTGTGGAGTGGTTACGGAGAAAGCAGGCATTGCGGAAGGAGCAGGCATTGGTCCAGAGCACCAGTACCTGCTCTCCCTCAGTGTATTACAAAATGGGGTAAATATATATTGTTCTTAAAGGTAACACTTTTCCCTTTAATGGAAGTGGGCTGCTTTAAAAAATGTTTCCCATTTGGGAATGGTAGGTTGTTTTGTGACCCACTTCAAATCAACAATTGGTGATGCGATATATTAGTAAATATGTCACATCTCAAATTGCATATCCATTTGCAGACCAGTCGGTGTGCAAAGTGCACATCCTTGTTTGTGAATGGGGGTCAGTCCCTATGTTGTTTATTGTTCACGTTTGAAACTCTTCTTCTTTGTTTCCATTATTGTTTTCTATACAAAGTACGAAGAGTCAAAAACAATTTGGATACACGTGAAATCAAATGCAGACCAAATATTTGAGAAGATCTACTAAACTGTTCAAAAGAACAAAGAACAGACTATTTTGTTTTGTACCCGATGGATTAGCATCACTTCATATGCATGGCTCTTTATCCCCACACGCACCTTCTCAAAAATGAAAAATAAAATGTTCAAATTGTGGACTGTTGAAACAGTGTTTATTTATTTATTTATAAGTTTTTATATTTATTAATACGTTTTTTATAGCGCTAGCTAGACCCGAAGGTATCAGAGCGCTTTACATATAATGCGAGATCATTAGATTGAAGTGCATGCAAAAAAACAGACAAAGAAAATCTTTCGGCCGCAGCGGTAGTTACAGTATGCAGACATAGGAACCGCTTGAGCTAAAAACGTACAAGACATAGTGGGCCGCTGAAACACTAATTTAACCGCTACAACTGGTCAAGGCAGAGTGGGTGTGAGCTTAGGGAACATAGCTCAGGGTGTGTGTTAAAGTATTTGTTGAGCAGTAGGTGTTTAAGGTCCCGTTTGAAACAGGAAAATGAGGGGTTGCAGCGCAGGTCACTAGGGAGTGAGTTCCATATCGTGGGAGCATTTCCAGAGAAAGAAAGTGTCTGGGAGGATTTCTTTTTCAGTTTGGGAGGTCGGAGAAGAAGTGCGTTGGAGCTCCTTAGAGATCTGGCTCTACCAGCTTTCGAAAGTTTGTTCTCCAGATAGTTGGGGGTATGTGTGTGAAGGGCTTTGTGGGTGATGCAAGCGGTCTTGTAGAAACATCTTCCTTCGATTGGGAGCCAATTGAGTGTCTTGAGGGCCTGTGTGATGTGCTCAGACCGTTTGCAACCTGTTATTAGCCGGGCTGCCATGTTGAGAACTGAACTTAAGGGGGACAGGTGAGTTTTCGGAGTTCCTGTGAAGATGGCGTTATCATAATCCAGTTTTGAGAGGACGAGTGATTGCACTACCGTCTTAAAATCTTCAGGGGGAATGAAAGGTTGGATTTTCTTGAGGTGTTTTAGTGTGAGAAGTGCCCCTTTGGCTGAATTGTTGATGTGGGCTTTCAATTACATGTTTCTGTCCAGGGTGCTACCTAAGGACTTAACGGTGTTGGACAGTGTTAGAGAACAGTTTAGAGCGTCCAAATTCTTGAGCCATGCTTGGATTGGTAGCAGGTTCTTTTTCGGGGAGAAAAGTAGTAGTTCAGTTTTGTTGGGGTTCAGCTTTAAGTGGTTGATATTAAGCCAAGTTTGTATCTTGATTAGTGTGATATTCAGATGCAGGATGTCACTGGGTGATTTAATTTTGTAATAGAGTTGGTTGTCATCAGCATATAGGTGATATTTGACCCCTGCTTGGTTCAGGATAACCGTAAGGGGTTCCATGAAGAGATTGAAAAGGGCTGGGGATAGAGTTGAGCCTTGGGGTACACCATGAGGAACTAGTGTTGGTTTTGAGAAACAGTTGTTGATTTTTATTTGTTGCAAGGGATGTTGCAGGTAAGATGTGAACCATCTTAGGACTGTGCCATTGATCCCAGTTGGGTTCTTGAGTGTCTCAAGTAAAGCAGGGTGATTTACGGTATCGAAGGCCGCCGATAGGTCAAGTAGGATTAGGAGGCATGCATCACCTTCATCCAAGGATCTGCGAATGTCATCCGAGATATTGAGCATAGCAGTTTCAGTGCTACAGCCTTTCCTGAACCTAGATTGGAAGGTGTCATGGAGGTTGAATTTTTCTATGTGTTGGTATAGTTGATGTAGGACGCACTTCTCCAATGTTTTGGCTAGAAAGGGAAGGTTAGTTATAGGTCTGAGGTTATTGAGGTCATTGGGTTCGGCACCTGGTTTTTTAAAGTGGTGTAAAAGTGTTGCCACTTTTGCTAAAGCCCCACTAATGCTAAAGTGACTCATTCGTAATAGAATTAGAGGGTAAATTGATAAAGTTTTGTTTGTGCCCCTAAAGACCCTGGCATTGTAAAAATGAAAAAAGTAACTATGCGACTGGAGTCTGTTCATATTGTTCAAACATTAATAATACCTGTCGCACTAAACTTTATTCTAACACTCTACCTCGAGCAAAGTGAGGTTTTCAAATCGGGTTTTTTGCAATCTGAGCACTAATTGGAAAGAGGAATAAAATAACACAAATTGCTACATAGTCAACAAATTGGAAGATTCTGAAATCATCCAGGTGAACCAAATATATATTTCAAAACTCAGTCACTGTCAGGGAGTTATTCCAGGTTGTTTGTCAAACATTATAATGAGACTTTACTCTGCTGATTACCAAGTTGTCTTGGACAGTGCACAAACCCTAAAGATTTCAAGGATGACACCATTGTGAGTGAATTACTAATGCACTTTGGGTCTAGTGTGAACATTCCTTTTCCTCCTGCTGATTCACATAGTAGATAGTACTGTCTTTAGTTTGCTCATAAAGTCCATATTAGAAGTCTCAGTGTGCCAGTACTTTACATCTTCCTCTGCAGACCAGCAAGCATATTCAAACATCTGCCATATGTGACACAAACACGCACTTACTTGAATGTTCTTTTTTAAAGTTATTTTTATAGAGCCCCCAATAAAACAGGACTATATCCATGCCTGCAATCCATGTGGCAAGAATATGATACATTTAAAGAGCAAAATCAGTGTGTAAAACAGCACTAAGAGAGCAGCTCAGTAATTATGTCCTTTCTGTTTATGGCTATACCAGTGCTAGTATGACCCTGGGAGGTTCCTTTCGAAGCGGGCGTCTTCGAAAAGGCGTCCTCCCACTTTCAAGCCATGGTGACCTAACCACAATCCTATCTTTTGACAAGTTTATAGAGACAAAACATAGCTTCATGGATCACTCTTTC